>CBVK0100455937.1:0-20675 GCA_900067695.1 Picea abies
AGAATCACTCCGGAAGCAAACCCTAGGCTAGATAGCCAAACAAAGGGTAGCACACCTTTCCCCAATGATAGCGCACCAAACAAGAGTTGATCAGATAGTCCAAACCATAACCAAGAGATAGTCCAAGCCAAAACGCAACCTGCTAGCTGCAGCAGCGGCAACGACAACTCTCCTCCAAACTTGCGCACAAACTGGGCAACTGCAGTGCGTACAAGTGCTGCTCTGCAATTCTGAGAATGCCTGCCAGAATGAAGGTTGATATCATTTGATAGAACACAATTGTGTCTATCCATAGTAGTACACAACTACTATCCAGTGGTACACAACCACACCAAGTAGTGCACGACTACTCAATGAGTGACACATAGTCACAACCATTGGAACACATCCACCATAGTAGAATACATCTATTGGCTAGAGACATACAATCTCCATAAATATCATATCATCTGATATCAACTTCTAGAGAAAAACAATACTATGATATAAACTGATTCATATGGGCCATTCATTCACTCACATCTGTGAGATATGGAAGAGAATCTGCCCTCGGAAAGTAAAACATCAACCATGAGTTATCTGGACTATTCAAAGCATAGAAGAATAAATGTCATGATTTTTTAGCTTGGACCATTCACCTAACCGGGCCGTTCATGTGGCACTAAACAAAGTGCAACCTGGAGAGAATGAGTCTTCCCTAGGGAATGTCTGTCCCTGATTTCTTAACCTGGACCATTCACCTAACTAGGCCATTCCTTCGGCACTAAACAAAGTTCACCCTGGAGATAATGAGTTTTACTTAGGGAATGATTGTCCGGACCATTTCCTAAGGAAATCACTGCTCTGCACCAACCTCCAAAACAAACCATTCTTCAAAACTACTCACCACAGTGAACTTCGAAAGAATGACTACCCAGCGAGGCATACCATTATACTTGACCACTACTGAGAGTGACTGACAAGAAGAAATATTGTTCTAAACCATTCCTCCACACTGGCCACAAGGGGAATCTTTGTCTATGGTACATCAACAATCTATCGAACCATTTTCATTACAAAAATGACCCTCCGATATGGACCATTTTCCAAACTGGAAAATACATGTCCGTCAAAAATCTCAAACCACTTTCCGAACTAGAAAAGAACTACTCATCCTAGACCGTTTTTCGAACTGAAAAATTACTGTCCATAAATAAATGATATGTTAGTGTTCCCTCCCAACCTGGAGAGCCATCTCTTCCCTTTCATCTAAGGGAGTTATCTCTAGGATCCCCAACTTGTCTCGTAAGTATGCAAACTTTATCTTGGACAAAGGATTTGTCAAAATATATATTGTCTGCTCATCTATGGGGATATATTGGAGCTTCACTTCTCCTTTATGGACTTTATCTCGAATAAAGTAGTATTTGATCTCAATGTGTTTCGACCGTTCATGAAATACTGGGTGTTCAGATAACTTTATAAAACTCTAATTGTCACAGTATATTATGGTCAAATCTGGAACCTGATCAAATAATCCAGAAATCATCTTTCTCATCCATATTGTTTCTGTACATGCCTCACATGCTGTGATATTTTTTTTTTTTTTTCTGTTGTGCTGAGTGTGACAAACTTATGTTTCTTGCTGCCCTAAGATATCATAGTGGAGCCCAAAATGAAACACATCCTTGAAATACTCCTTTTGTCTTTTGCACTTCCTGCCCAATATGAATCTATGAATTCATGAAGTTGTATATCGCTAGATGCAGTATATCTTAAACCATAGTTTAGTGTCCCACGAATATATCTTAGAATATGATTTGCAGTTATCCAATGCTCATGTCTGGGTTCCACCTGGAACTGGCTTAGTGTGTTTACAACAAAACAAATATCTGGTCAAGTATTCACTAAATACATCAATGACCCAATCAATTTTCGATATAGGGACGGGTCTACTGGATCAAAATCTGAGTATCTTACTTTCCTTATATCTGTTGTGATAGGAGTGTCCATGGATTTGCAATCCATCATTCCAAACTTCTGAAGAATATTCACTGCATACTTTTCTTGTCCAAGGAATACTTCACCATGCTTCTGCCATACTTCTAGTCCCAAGTAATAGTGCATGAGACCACGATCTTTCATATCAAACTCAGAAGCTAATTCCTTCTTACATTAGATGATGAGAAACTCTTCACCTGTTAAGAATAAATCGTCGACATATAGAAGTAGAATCACAGGTGCATTGTTCACAACTTTTTAGTAAAGATTTGGATCTGCATGACTTTTGGAGAAGCCAAGTCTTATTAAGTATTTCTCTATTCTGGCATACCAAGCTCTTGGAGCTTGCTTGAGTCCATATAAGGTTTTCTTTATTCTGCAAACATGAGTGTCTCCAGAGTGTACTTCAAATCCTTGAGGTTGTTTAATGTATACTTCTTCTTTGATTGCTCCATTGAGGAACAATGTTTTTACATCCATTTGATGTAAACTCCATCGCATGGAAACAACAAGAGACATAATGGCTCTAATAGAAATATATATAGAAATAGGAGCAAATGTCTCATCATAGTCTTCTCCCTCCTTCTGGGAGAACCTTCTAGCTACAAACCTTTCTTTGTATTTGTCCACGCTTCTGTATGTTGCATGTTTGATCTTATAGACCCATTTTGAAGTTACTATTGATTTTTTTGTAGGTCTAGGCACAATTTTCCATACATCATTTTTCATGATGGACTGGTGTTCTTCTATCATGGCTTCTTTCCATTGTTTCTTCTGCGCTGCCTCTTCAAATGTGGTGGGTTATTCATTTACAAGCTTTGTCATACATGTTGCATAGCTGGAGAATCTCTTGGGCTTTTTTCTTTTTCTGAAGGTGCCACTTGGGGCTTTGAGTCTTTCTTCTTCTTATAGGGTAGCTTCAATCCAAGTTGGACGTTTCTTGGTTTTGGGTACAATGTTTGATTCAATAGTTTCACATGGTTGCATCGGATGATCAAGTTGTTATGTTTCTTCATTATGAATTTCTGGAAGACATGTGTTTTCTTCATCAGGCTCTTCATACTCTTCTTCTATAGTTTTTTCTACGGATTTCTTGAAATCCATCTTTTCATTGAAGGTTACGTCTCTGCTGACTTCAACCTTATGTTGTTATGGAATATAGATTTTGTAGGCCTTGGAAGATTCACTATATCCCACGAATATGCCCTTCTTTCCTGAGGGTTCTAATTTCTTCCTTTTATCCTTGGGGATGTGAAAGTAAACAGGGCATCCAAATATTGTTAAGTGTTCCACATTAGGTTTATTTCTTGAGAATGATTCTTCTGGAGTCATATCCTTCAATATGCGGTGGGTATTATGTTCTAAACATACACTGTTGTTGTTGGAACATGGGCAGACCCGGGGTTCAACGCTTAAGAGCGCACCAACAAAACCCTAACTATCGGCCCTTTCGGCAACACTTACGAAGCAGAGGAATTCTCACCTGAGGTAGAGGCAGGGGTGGTTGCAGGACTCAGATGTCTACAACCGTAGCTAGGACATTGATATGTGATTATATCTTTTATAGGGCACTTATCATAGATCATTTGTCAATATTTAACCCGTATGGTACTTCGCAGATAACACAGAGCATCGCAGTGAATACTTATACTAAAGATGGTTCAGTACTTAACCACATAAATATAGGTTAGGTTCAACAGATCAAGCACTAAGCATATTTTATATGAGATCTAACATTCATTCATATATCATCAACACAAAGCATAACTAGATCTACTAATCACAGCAAGTACTTAGCCAAAAGGAAACAACACATAAGATTGAAGCACAAAGCACAATACACACAATTACCGTGGTTCACCCCCACCCTGGGGCTACATCCACAAAGTCTTCTTTATATTATCTCTGTTAAGCAATTACAACACAAAGATTTAATGATCCTTACTTCGCACAGGACAAAAGATCTGCGCAGCTCGCTAGATCCTTCTTCCTTGCACTTCAACACAAAACTACGACAACTTGCACTTAACTTCTCAATCTCATGCACAGAGCACTTCAACATACATCCGATCACACAGATCTAGTACTAGCACTAAGCCTTTAGCTATACATCACATAGATGTACTACTCCCTTTTCTTCTCTATTCCCTATTTATAGATTACAAAATGGGTGTAAGCATGGGTAAACCCACGGGCCGACTTCCCTTTCCTGTTACATCAACCCAAAACCCTAAAATCGACCCAAAAATAGGTCTTGCTTCTTTAATTTCCGCTTCGCGTTGTGCTCATTCCTTGGCAAGTTGTCGCAGTCCCAAAAATGGTCAAATATGACCAAGTATTATGCAAAACTTGGTCAATGGCCAACAGGCCCCCAATACTCACCTGTGACTCGTCCCAAGTCACTTAGGTCTAATCAATTCCGCTTTGAACATCTCGAGCTTGGTTCAAGCTGCTTCGACCTACTGCAGTGCGACAACCTCTTGTTCCGTAAATTCCTGGATTGCTGTGTCATTGAGCAGTCCTTCCAAGCGTTGTTGTGCAGTGATGACAACCTGTTCGAGTTCAGCTCCTTGGCTTTCAAGTTCAGCAAACAGTTGGTGTGCCTTCTCTTGGAGTGGTTGCAGTCGCTGAGAGACTTCCATCACTTTACTTTGCAGCGTGTGTACTTGTTGTTGGGTTGTGCATTGTTCTGCGAACTTCTTCACTCTTTCGACTGGGGTCACAGACTACAACTGCCCTTGTAGTACATCTGCATGCTGCTTTGTTTTCTGGAGTTGTGCCTCCAATGTCTGCAATTCTAGATTCTATGCAAGGGTTTCATAAGTTTGTGTGCTTCTAGTGCTTAGTTGCCTACATTCCAAAGTCAAGGTTTTTAACCGGTCGACTGCGCTTCGAGCAGTGGCCTCTCTTAGATCTTTTATCTCTTGGGGTGACTTGGGTATGGTGTAGAGCTCCAGATCCGTGATGCGCTGTTGGAGTTTCTAGATTACTTCTTCCAGTTGGGTCACCTGCTGTAGAATACGGTCTTCCATCTTCACTTCTATAATCGTCACAGAGAAAAGTGCTTTGTGAATCCTTTCCTGTACGTCAAGTTGTTCTGCTAGCAACTGGTCCTTGCCTTGTTGTAACTGTGCTTTTTCCTCCTCCCACTTCGCTTGTAAGGCAAGCTGCTCTTGTTTTTCCTTCCTCCGTTGTTCTCTGTGTGCGCTCTGTTCTTGCGCCAAAGCCTGGGTGGCTTGCGTTATGTCTTCTTGAGATCGTTGAAGGTGAGCTTCGACTTTCTTGGCAATCTGGCGTAACTGTGTGGGCTCATCGCCTGTTCCTGATGTTTCGCTTATCAAGGGCGCTGTAGACACTGCTTGGCTGGGTTGGGGTTCCTGATACACTTATTTGAGTTCGCCTTTGATCCGGCTGAATAGCTCCTCCTTCTTTGCTTCTTGATTTTCTGCGAGCTCTAGTGAAACATCATTTAGTGCGGCAATTAATAAGTCGAAATCATCCGGGGTAAGGGTAGTTTTAAGCGTGGTCCAGGGGGCCTTAGATTTCTTTCGGGATGAGGGTTTTGGTGGGGTAGTCTTCCTTTTATTGGAGGGATCTTCCTCGTCTCTAGGCGGAGTAACCTCGCCTTTGTTCTGCTCAACTTCTGTGCCCTCTAGTTCTTCATCATCACCTCCCTTCGCAAGTGAGAGCGAAGTAGTCTTCGTGGATGTGCTGTGGATATCTTGAACTTCCACATCCTTCTTAGTCTTGCGTGGTCCAGGTGTATTTGGCATAGCTTCAGGGCTATCCATGTCAGACATCTTTGCGGGGTCTGTTGCAACGAGGAGGTATGCCGACCATTCCTTTGTAATCTCCTCCAAGTCATCTTCTGTCAGTTTGTAATATGACTGGAGTTGTTGTTTGTGCTCATCCGCACGCGCTGTGATATAGGTGAAGTGACGGTCTGCATTGAATTTCATCAAAGGTCTAAACCTATGAAGTGTGTTGAGTGTGATGCGTGGTGTAGATTGGATGGCATTCTTCAATTGAGTGTAGTAAGCGTGGAAGACAACATTGGACTGCCACTTCTTGTTCATGTCGTTGGAGTACCACATCGTACAAAACTTCGTGGCCAGTGGTTCGAAGGGTTCGATCTTCGGAAAAGTGGCTCCCTTGGGCAGTTCCCAAGCAATGAAAGCGATGAGTATGAGCAACCAGATAAAGTGGAATTCATACCCTTGGTCCTGTGCTTGTCTACATTCAAGCTCTAGCTGATTTATAAGGTACTTTGCCCAGTTCATTTGTAGTCCCTTCGCGCACTTCCCTGCGAGGTCAACTACAAATCCGGTCACCTGTGTGGCTTTGTTCTTGCGGACTAACTTTCCTGCGATCAAGTAGCAACCAAATCGCACTGCTGCATTCTCAATGGAGGTTACCTTGTAACTTCGTGTGTCTTTTTCTAGATCGCCATATGTGTCTTTTATTCGTTGGGCGAGAGCGCGATCTGTGGTCTTTCCAGGGTAAAATTCCTGCGGGTCAGGGATCTGCATGCTTAGCCCAGTGATCCGATTGATCAAAATTGGATCCACAGTGATGCGGCGATCCAACCATAGGTATCCTCCATGGTAGCAGGACAACAACAACCTGACGCATGCATTTACTTCTTGATGCCTCTCAAAATGTGGAATCTTCATTACGTTGAGGAGGGTTGACTGCGTGAGGTTATGGGTCCATTGCCATGGGACAATCTTGGGGTTATTTCCTTTTGTACTAGTCAAGTACTTGTGCGGGGCTAGCATACTGTAAACCTTGCGATCTCCAAGGTTAAAATCACTAAGTTTCAACATGGTGAGCTTCTCCTGGTCAGCATGAACTGCATGCACCCCTTTTGGGAGGTACGCAGCGACCACATCATAGTTGAAGTCTCTGGGTACAGTGTTTCGATTCACTGTGCCGCTTAGTGGTGGGATATATTTAAGCAAGATGTTTGGGATCATTTTCATAGTGGCGAAGTCATTTTCGAGCTTAGATCGTCTTTCTGAAGGTGGTCAGGAGGGTCCTGCTCGAGCAGTGGAGGGGGAAGCTGGCAATGCTCCCAAGGACGATGCCTGTACACCTGTAGATATTCTGTGCTCCGAGATGACTCTCTCAATCATTAAATCAATTAGAACTTCTTCAACAATTTTCTCAGAAGCGCTGAGCTCGTCCGACATACAAACTTGGGTCAGCTAGCTCGGGTGCAAAACAAAATTCAAAGACTATAGTGAATAGTAAGGGAACAAGGCAATGATCTCAGGGTAAGTAAATCTCAGGGTTCGCGCTCAAATTCTCAGTTAGCAAAAAGTATTCTCGGTGTGTGGCGCGATGAGTTAAGTAGGCAATCTCAGCAATGGTCTTCTTGCAACGGACATGGGGCCTTCATTAACTCTGTTCTATCTGTTTTGGTGCTATCCAACAGTCTAGTGGTAACCCATAACTGTTTTTCGATCCGTTCGAGGTGGCAGTCGAACGAGTATATTGGTTCCAACGGCTATATTGCTTCGTCATGGCGAAGTATTTTATGTCGTTGTTCTGATATTTCGGCGAAGCTCCAATTATGCAATTCTTCTTGCTGCAAAGTGTCCTCTAGAACCTCTTATAACCTTATAGTATTAGCCCTTTTTCTTTCTTAACTTTCTAGCCTTCTTCCCAGTGAGCTTTGTCTCAGTAATGCTTTTAACATTCTTATGCTTATCTTCTGTGGTCTTAGTTACTTCGCGTTGTTGAAAGTCTTTCCTAGGGTTCCTTGATAATACTTCTTTTGTGTCAAAAATAGGTAACTCGATCTTCTATGGATCCTCAATTGTTCTCTTAGCTTCGACATCGGAGTTAAATATTTGCGATCTGTTCTTTTGTTCCTCAATCAAGTGCGCGATCCTTCTGGTCATAAAGTCTTTTAACTCTTGCTTCTTCTGTTCCAAAACTTTTTCTTCCTCTTTTCATCTGGCTTGGTCTCTATCAATCCAAGGTTTTCCTATGAGCATGGTAAACGGGGCGCTGTCCTCAACAAATTTAATAATCTCAAAGTCTTCCTCTGTCGAAGTTCCATTAACATTCATAGGCATCCAGGCGAGCCTTCCACATAGGTTTACTAGATTTCCTCTGAATAAACTTGTTCCTCCTAGGGAAGGGATCATGGCAGGCTTTCCTATAGCTTCCCAGAAGGGATCATGGCAGGCTTTCCTATAGCTTCCCAAGTTCTTTCTGGCATAATGTTCACTTGTGTCTCTTCGTCAAGAATATAGTCAACGTCGAAGTCCCCTATTCTTGCTTCGATTTGCTCATTTTCTTTGAAGATCTATGATAACCTAACATGTCGGTGATTATTCAAGGTGTCTTTCATCTGTAACAATATCTTTTCTGATTCTTTTTGGGTTTTTTCTATGATCTTGGTCTCTTGATCTCCTTCAGGGTTTGCTTGCTCCATATTCAGCTTCTCAAGTCTAGCAATCATTCTAGGGAAATCCAACACTTCATGTTCCATAGCCTTACAACAGAGGCAACTAGGTTTTCTCCTAGGGCATTCCTTAGCAAGATGTCCTGGTCTTCTGCAACTATAACAAAGGGTTAATCCTCTCTTTCATTTAAATGTTCCCCAACTTATTCTGTACTGCGCACCAAGTTCGTGGTAGCTATCCTGCAAAAACATCTTTCTAGGATCCTGCATCCACTTTTTAGTCCAAAAATTCTTTCAATGCATAGGTATAACATATCTATCATTATACTTATCAGATCTATTCATATCAAACTTTCTTTCATCTATTAATGCCCTATTTTTGAAGCTAGGACAGAATCTATCAAACATATCTAGATCCATGCTTTAGAAACAAAAAAAATCACTTATCTACAGAGCACAAAGCTTTCAGATCTAAGAATTTTTTACTATTCTTACCTTTATTAGAGCACATAGCTTACATATCTTACCTCTTTTCTGCAGATCTGACTTCTTTCTTCATAAATTTCCACTTTTACTTTTCTTAGAGCACAGAGCATTCAAATCTCTTTCTCTTCTTCGGATCTAATCTTCCTTTCTTCAGATATGACCTTATTCCTAGTACAAAGCTACACAAGTCGAGTAAAAAGCTGCGCACTAGGGCAACATATCTACGCACAGAGCTTTCTTTTTCACAACATTTCTTTTTCCTCAGTTCCTAGCAATCACAGTTTCAGGTCCCGACAACGGAACCATTTGTTGACACAGGGGCAGACTCAAGGTTCAACGCTCAAGAGCGCACCAACAAAACCCTAACTACTGGCCCTTTTGGCAACACCTGCGAAGAAGATGAAGTCTCACCCGAGGTAGAGGCAAGGGTGGTTGCAGGACTCAGATGTCTACAACCGTAGCTGGGACACTGATATGTGATTATATCTTTTACAGGGCACTTAACATAGATCATTCATCAATAGTTAACCCGTATGGTACTTCGCAGATAACACAAAGCATCGCAGTGAATACTTATACTAAAGATGGTTCAATACTTAGCCACATAAATAACTAGGTTATCATCAACACAAAGCATAACTAGATCTACTAATCACAGCAAGCACTTAGCCAAAAGGAAACAACACATTAGATCGAAGCACAAAGCACAATACACACAGTTACCGTGGTTCACCCCCACCCTGGGGCTACGTCCACAAAGTCTTCTTTATATTATCTCGGTCAAGCAATTACAGCACAGAGCTTTAATGATCCTTACTTCGCACAGGACAAAAGATCTGCGCAACTCGCTAGATCCTTCTTCCTTGCACTTCAACACAAAGCTACAACAACTTGTACTTAGCTTCTCAATCTCATGCACAAAGCACTTCAAGATACATTCGATCACACAGATCTAGTACTAGCATTAAGCCTTTAGCTATACATCACATAGATGTACTACTCCCTCTTCTTCGCTATTGCCTATTTATGGATTACAAAATGGGCCTAAGCGTGGGTAAACCCACGGGCCGATATCCATTTCCTGTTACATCAACCCAAAACCCTAAAATGGACCCAAAAATAGGTCTTGCTTCCTTAATTTCTGCTTCGCGTTGTGCTCCATCATTGGCAAGCTGTCACAGTCCAAAAAACGGTCAAACATGACCAAGTATTCTGCAAAACTTGGTCAAGGGCAAACAATTTTCATGGTTGCTTCTCCACACATATACATAGATAAACCTTGATCATTCAATAGTGCATTCTCTGCTTTGATTTCTTGAAACTTGTTGAAAACTTCATCCTTGGTATTCAAGAGATATAACCAAGTATTTCTTGAGTAATCATCAATAAAGATTACATAGTAAAGATAACCTCCTATATATTTGATTGGCATCAGAATGCAAACATCTAAATGTATTATATCTAGTATTTTCTTAGATCTATTATTGTTGCTTGATAATGGTTTCTTAACATTCTTTCCAAGATCACATCCTTTGCAAATTCCTTCATGTCTAGATTGTAGTTCTGGTATTTCCACAACCATATTTTTGAGGAAAGGTAATGATTGATAGTTGATATGATCATACCTTTTATGCCAAAGTTCATTGGGATTGACTTCATCATGTACAAGATCTTCATCATTTTGTTTTAGTAGTCTGTATAGTCTTCTTTCACGGGTCCCAATAAGTCTAGCGTTCACTATGCTGGAGTCTCTAGACCAAGATAATAATTTTCCATCTACAAAGGATATTATGTTTCCTTTGTCTTATAGGAAATATATGGATACAATATTCTTTTCTAAACGAGGTACATATAATACATTTCTCAAATGAACATTGTTACATGTTCTCAATTTGACGTAGGATTGACCAATTCCTTCCATTGGATAGGTGTTTTTGTCTCCAAGTTCTACCTTGTACGATGTCTTATTTTCATTTAGATTAGAGAGTCTGGCTTGGTCTCCTGTCATATGCTTGGAAGCTTCACTGTCAATTATCCACATGTCATCTTCAAGAGTTCCTGTGAGTGTTGAATAGTGTAGATGATCCATCTTTTCATTCATGATTTCTATTGACTGATAATTACTCAAGCTTTGATCCAAAATCTCAACCTTGACGTTTTTTTCCTTCTAGGAGTGCCAAGAGGTGCGCTGGACTAAAGAGCACTAGAAAATCTTCTCCTTGAGTAAGGTATTCTATCATAAGGTCTTAGGCAAGATTTTTAGGGTTTCTGCAACTGCACCTGCTAGTAACCCTAGCGACAGTGCTAGCATGGAAGAATGCACTTCCGCCAAGGATCTATGGATAAATCTAGAGGAGACATATCAAAGCAAGAAGGAGAAGAAAGACATTGGAGACAACTCCATCAAGACACATGAAGGTAAAGAATCTCCAAAAACTCTTGGTTGCATTATTTCTAGAAGTGATGATGTTGGAAAAAAGGAAGATCTTGAAGACATTTCAAATGAAGGCAAAGAATTATCTGATGATGTTGAATTTTTCTCTACAAGTGAAGAAGAAAATATAGAAGTAGTTTGGATAAAATCAATTGATTGTTATCCCATGGAGGAAGTAGAGAAAAAGCTATTGGAGCTTAAAGAGAAAGTTGAAAGAGGTCTATATGAATATAGCAATGACCACTATTATATAGACTATAGCTATCTTTCGGATAACACTAAAAGGTTTCTCAAGAAGAGTCAATGACACATCTTGAAGTTAAAAGAAATGCTCAAAGAACTAGAAGAAAGTATTAAGACTCAATTAGAAGAAAAGGAAGAAGAGATCACAATACTAAAGAATGAAAAAGAAGATATGAAGGTAGATGATAATATTAGAAAACGTTTTGAAACTATTGTCCATCTCAAGACCCAAATTGAAGAAGCCAAAAGGGTAGAGGAACTATTGAAGAATAAAATAAATGAAAATGAAGAGTCATGTCATAAGTTAGAAGTTGAAGTTGTTGACCTTAGAAAGAAGGTAGATAAGTCAAACAAATTCTTGAATAGCTCAAGAATCTTGGATGAGATCTTGGAAAGTCAAAGATCACCATGTGATCAATCGGGACTTGAATACAAAGAAGAAGCTACACATGCTAAAGCAAAAACCTCAAAGAAGCATGAGTTAAGTCCATCAAAGAAGGAAGACAATGTTGCAAAGCAACCATCTACACAAGACAAGGAAAATTTCAAAAGAACAAAGCAAAGAAGACATCAAGAAGCTATCTTTGGGACACCAAAGTGTTAGGACCCAGAAATGTCCCTTTTTCATCACATCTTTTGCCTATTCAAAATTATCATCTCTAATCTAAGTGCCTACTATAATGCGTGCTAAGACCTTTTTTTCCCAAGGTATGAATCATTTATCTTGCTTTTATATTTTCATTTACTTAGCATGTTTGATTGGTAACATTCACATGTTTTACCTCTAAAATGATTCAACTAATGATCGAAATGAATAGAACAACTAAGTCTTAAAGAATGGCCGCTGCTGTTACACCAGCTGTTATAGCTATGCGCCAATCTTGGAAGCTGTTACAGTTATGTGCCAATCCTGGAAGCTGTTACACGACTATTGCAATAGGTGCCACCGATTCTGCTGTTACACGACTGCTGCAACAAATGCCACCGATTCTGTTGTTATACGACTGCTGCAACAAATGCCACTGATCATGAAAGCTTCTACACCTACTGTTACATGTTTCAACTTACAAGATTAGTTCTAGATCTTGTATTAATGATATCATATGAACAACTTGAGAATCAGAGATTCTCAAGGCTGTTCTGGTTTTTTTTTAATTGAATGACTCTAACTTTAAATAGCAGAGCTTTTTGTAATCAGAAGGAGGAATTCTCACTGTGGGAAAGTGAAGTGAAGTAAAGTTTATTGTACACAATATTTTGGCAAATCATTAGAAGAGTGGATTGAATTTCTTTAGTAGACTGTAGCCTATTTCTTTGAGAGGATTCAGTGAGAGGGAAAGGGCCCACCTTCCTCACAGATTCCCCTCTGTTTTGAATTCCAGAATAGTTTTTTTAATATGAATGGTTTATCTGTTAAACAATTCTAGAATACAATTGTTGTTAAAATCTAGTTCTTTCCTGTTAGATGCACATAAATATGTCTCATGAGAATTAAAAGTCAATTGTTGAACACTGTTGGAGAACTGCTTTCCCTTTTTCTGCATTAGATTAAAATCTTGTTTTCACATAAAAGAAAATAAAAGTGTGGATTAATTTCTTGCAATAAGTAGATTTCCTTCTGCAATTAGTAGAGAACTTTTTCCTGCAAAAGTAAAATAGAAATTTAGATTAGAATAGGTAATCCAGAATTCTTATACATTCATCGGTTTAGATTTCAAATTGTTATTTCAATTATGCAAAACTCTAGCCGTGTCAGCATAATTGTGTTAGTAATAATTTTTTTTTTTTTTTCCCTACTACACAATTAGATTAGTGTTGCTTCCATAATCTAGCATAGACTGTGTACAATTATCTTGAAATAACAAACTTCCCTGGGGTGACAATTTATATTGAACACCTTAACTCTCTATTCATTTAGACAATTAAGTGCCCAACATTTTGGCGCCATTGTCGGGGAAGATAATTATAGATTTTTGTAAGTACATTAGTTTTTTTCTAAAGGAATGATTAGTCTGCATGAATTGAGGAATGCGAGGACGTATTCCCCAAAATACTAACCCTACAGGTACTAGAGGACGTGGAGGAAGAAATCCTACACTGGGAAGACAAACATTTGTTGATGAAATAATAGCCAAAGCTGATTCTTCTTCAGGATCTATTTTTCACCCTGCAAATCCTCCAAGAAAATGTAATCTTCAGTCATCAGAACTAGCCCTTCTTGAAACATCGTTTTCATCAAGGGCTGGAGTTGGAGCTGAAGTTGAAGATGAAGATTTGTCACCAACAAATAAGCAAGCAACACTGGAGAACATTGAAGATCAAGGAAGTATAGTTTGAAATAGGGAAAATCCAGAAGAAGCAGTTTTCAACGGTCGGATAGTCACTAAAGAAGAGTGGGACACTTTTCATATTGAGTGGAGAGAAAGAACACATATGGAAAATCAAGGGGACAGTGAAGAGGAGTTCCTCCAGGAGAACCCACGAAAACAACGAAGATCAGGTAAACAATGAAAATACTATCTCTACCCTGGTTTTTCCTATTTCTGATGTTCCCACACGAGGGATGGCTCCTATGAAAAACATATCTCTCTCAGCTTTGCCGAATTTTCATTGATTGTCTACTGAGGATCTATATGAGTTTCTATTTGAATTTGACATTTTGTGTAGAAGCTATGACTACACTACCACTGCACAAAAACTTAAACTATTTCCAGCTACATTGAAGGGTAATGCGTTAAGATGATTTATGAGCTTAGGAGGAGAGAACATTTCAACATGGGTACAGATGAGGCATCGTTTCCTGAACAAGTACCAAGACTATTGCCGAACAAGAGAACGAAGGGAGGAATTGTTCAAAATGTCTCAGAAGGAGGATGAGACCCTTGAAGATTTTGTGGAACGACTCTAGTATAATCTACAAAGGTCTGGACATCCGGATGTAAGTAAAGAAATTTTAAAAACTATTTTGCTAAACGGAGTTAGAGAAGATTGTTTAGATATACTGAATATGCTTGGAAAAGGAGATATATCTAAAGAATCCTATGAGGACATTGTAGACCTCTGTAAAATATGTTCTCGAGGATCTACAAAGAATAGGTCAGCTACCAAGGATACCACTTTTTCAAGGGTACAAAAATCAACCAATGGAGGAGAAACAAGAGAAAAAATAAATAATCTGTTAGAAAATTTCAAAACAGAGATGATTAACTCTTTTGTTTCACAAATTGACACCTTGCAAATCAAGCAGAAACAAGCAGAATTAGAGCAAGCATTGTGCATTTTCTGTCTGAAATGTAAAAAGAAACATCCACCAAGGGAGTGCTCGCTGAATAGTGTCCATGTATGTCTTATTTGTGAATTAGATCATGCTACTGACCAATGTCCCTCTCTACCAGGAGTAAAAGCATCAATGAAGGCAACTAATGAGGAAGCAGAGGATACCTATCTAATTACACAAAGGAGACAATGGCAGCCAAGAAGTCAAGGTATGAACTCTCAATTCTCTCCTGTAGCACTTAGTTATTGGAACAATCAACCACTATATGGCCAGACGAATGCTCCCCCTCCACATCAGATGTCAACCCCTTACCAAGATCCCAATGCATGGTTACCTATGCCCCAACAACAGAATCATCATGGACAATAGAATCCATATGGGAGAGGCCCTCAACAACAACTCATTTATCAGAACCATCACTAACCGAACCCTTATCAACAACAGTTCCAACCCCAGTACCAACAACAACGACTACAGTTACCCCCAAATGCCCCACTGAAAAATCCTCCTTTACAACCTCAGATGCCTGTGCAACCTAACCCAAACCCAAATAATAAGGTCATTTAGAACATAGACATACACAATGTGCTAGCCTTGTCTATTACTCCCATGCCTTGTGATGAAATCAAATTAAGATCAGGGAGAATAGTTGAGCCAATAATTGAAGATGATCCATCTTCATATTCAGACAAGGAATCAGGGGAAAGACCATCTGTCGATACAAAAGAAATTGTCCAACCTATAATAGAGTCAGCATACCCACCAATCCCTGAGAGGCTGACAATTACCAAACTTGTGGAATTACCATCTTTCAATCTCTTAGGAGAATTGCAAAATCTGCACGTTAATATTCCACTATTGCCAGCCATCAGAGATGTCCCTATTTATGCCAAGACCTTAAGAGATATCTGTATAAAAAGACTTGGACCAAAACCCAGGGATCCCCTCATAGTGCATGTGGTGGGGGATTTGTCTAAACTGATGTTAGGCAAATCCCCAACTCCTAAGTATGGCGACCCAGGAAACCCTATAGTCACTGTCAAAATTGGACATACATATATCCCCCATGTGTTAATCAACTTAGGGGCGACAATCAACATCATGCCAATAGAAACTACACAATTGCTGCAACTCAGAACATAAGTCTGACCTACTCCTACCGTTCTTGAATTAGATGATCATTCTACCATCAAACCATAAGGAGTAATAGATTATTTAGTCATTTCCATGGATTCATGGGAGTATCCTGTTGATTTTGTTGTGTTGCAACCCAAAACCCGTATGGGGGGCCACCCTCTAATTCTTGGAAGACCATGGTTAGCTACAACTGATGCTTTCATTGGTTGTATATCTAGTTCCATGACCATCTCTGATGGTTATAACACAAAAAACCTGACCATGTATCCTCATGCTACACCTAGTGCAGAACCTGAAAATTCTTTATGGATGGACACTAAGGATGAAAGTGCTCTGCCTGTGCTAACCATAGGAAAATCCCTAAGTTTCAAGGATGAGACATAGGACGAATTAATCGACTGCTTTATCTGTGACTCCTTTGCTGTTACACGGAACACACACCACCATTTGATTAGAGTCTTCGACCCGATCATCCAGGAAGACATAAGCTCATAAATGTTCTTGGAAACCACTAAAAATCAAAATGATTCAGCTGTAACAACAACCACTGTAACAACAAACGCTGTAACAATAGATGATGAAACAACTGAATTGTTTCCTAAAGTCAGTTCCAAGAGCATCACTGTAGAAATTGAACCTGGAAAAACCTTGAACATCAATCCCGATTTATCCACTGTTAAAACTCGTCGATTGATGAAATTATTGATAAAATCAAAATGATTCAGCTGCAACAACAACCGCTGTAACAAAAAACGTTGTAACAACATATGATGAAACAACTGAATTGTTTCCTAAAGTCAGTTCCAAGAGCATCACTGTAGAAATTGAACCTGAAAAAACCTTGAACATCAATCCTGATTTATCCACTGTTAAAACTCGTCGATTGATGAAATTATTGATTGAACATAAAGAAGCATTTTCCTAGGATTACATGGATATGAAAGGCATTTCCTCTGAACTATGTACCCACCATATATACATTAAAGAATAATTCTGACCCATTTTCCAACCCCAAAGGAGGATGAATCCAAACCTTAAAGAAATTGTTAAAGAAGAAATCCAGAAACTTCTCAATGCTAATTTCATTTACCCTATATCAGATAGTGAGTGGGTCTCACCATTGGTTATTGTTCCTAAAAAGAATAGAAAATTGAGAGTCTGTGTAGACTATAGAGCCCTGAATAAAGCCACGTAGAGGGATCATTTTCCTCTGCCATTTATTGATCTGGTTCTAGACAATCTAGCTGGGAAAAAGTTTTTCTCTTTCTTAGATGGATTCAATGGCTATAACTAGATAAAACTTGCTCCACGGGACCAAGATAAGACCACTTTTACCAGCCCTTGGGGTACATTTTCTTACAAGGTTCTCCCATTTGTCTTGTGTAATGCACTAGCCACCTTCCAGAGAGATGTAATTGGTATTTTTTCTGATATGTTGAATGACTGTATGGAGATATTCATGGATGACTTTACACCTTATGGAATTGATTTCGATGAAGCCTTGATTAATATGGAAAATTTTCTTAAAAGATGTATACAGTCTCATCTTTCTTTAAGTATAGAAAAGTGCCATGTGATGATGAGCGAGGGAGTAGTGCTAGGACACTTCATTTCTTATGCGGGAATCTAGGTAGACCCAGCCAAAATCCAGGTAATTTTGGATATTCCAACTCCGTCAACTCAGAAAGAGGTCAGAATTTTTTTAGGGCATGCTGGCTATTATAGGAGATTCAATAAAAACTTTTCCAAACTGGCTTCCCCCTTGTTTTTTCTATTAACAAAAGATGTTGACTTCCGTTGGACTGACAACTATGAATTGTCTTTTACATATCTAAAACATAAATTGCCCACAGCTCCCATTTTGAGAGGGCCCAATTGGGCTCTTCCATTTCACATTTCTTCAAATGCCTCCGATACTGCAATCGGTGAAGTACTAGGGCAACAGGAAGACAAAGAGCCTTATGATATCTACTATATCAACAAGAACATGGCTCCTGCTGAATTAAATTATACAATTACTGAAAGAGAATTCTTAGCAGTAGTTTATGCAATCAATAAATTCAGGCATTACATCACTGGATATCCTACTTTTATTCATACTGATCATACAACAATTAAATATTTGATGAATAAACCTATTACTAATGCCCGAGTAACAAGATGGTTGTTACTACTACAAGAATTTGACATCACTATAGTAGATAGACCAGGAAAATAAAATGTGGTTGTTGATTTTCTCTCAAGATTACATATAAATGATGATAATTTATCTGTTGATGATTCCTTTCCAGATGAACATTTGTTTGCAGTATCTGCTCACTCACCTTGGTATGCAGACATTGCTAATTATTTGGTTGCAGGGAAGGTACCTCCCGATTTATCTCCTCGAGAAAGAAGGAAGATTATTCAGAAGAGTGTTCGGCATAGTTGGATAGGAGGATACCTTTTCTACACAAGCCTGGATCAGGAAATCCGGAGATGTGTAAGGGATGATAAAGTGTATGATCTGTTGAAAGCTTGCCATGATGGCCATTATGGGGGTCATTTTGTTGATAAAAGGACCGGGTATAAAATTTTAAGGATGGGCTATTTTTGGCCCACCATATTTCAAGATGCCAAGAAATACGTTCAAACTTGTGACAGTTGCCAACGAATGGGTTAGCCAAATTGTAGGGATGAAATGCCTCTCCAGCCTCAAGTAGTGTTAGAGCCTTTTGAGAGATGGGCCATGGATTTCATAGGGCCCATTAACCCACCTTCTAATAAAAAAGTATATATATTGGTCTGTACAGATTACATGACCAAGTGGGTCGAGGCGAAAGCACTCATTAGGGCCTCAGAAGAATCTCTCTTAGCATTTATGTTCGAAGATATCTTTGTTAGGTTTGGAGTTCCTAGAGAATTAATAACTGATGGAGGACCCCCTTTCACATCACATAAACTTGAAGTCCTACTCATTAAATATCATGTTTTACATAGAATAGCTTCTCCATACCATCCACAAGGCAATGGCCAAGTGGAAAGTACCAACAAAGTTATCAAAGCCATTCTTACTAAAACAACGAGAGGACATCGTCGGGATTGGACAGACAGATTGCATGAAGCTCTATGGGATTACCAAACTACTTGGAGAAACACCACTGGTTTTTCTCCTTACGAACTGGTATATGGAAAAAGCCTTGTTTTTCCCATTGAATTCGAAATCAAAACCTTAAGAACTGCATCAGCAGTCAACCTTGACTTGACTATGGCACAGAAGGCCAGACTGCAACAACTCAATGAGCTTGATGAAAAGCGTTTGGACGCTATTCATAAAACCTCGATGATTCAACAATAGAGAACGAAATGGCATGACCAAGTCATCAAGAAGAAATTATTCTAGAAAGGAGATTGGGCTCTATTGTATGATTCATGCTTTAAAGAATTTCAGGGTAAGCTGCGTACACGATGGCTAGGACCTTATGAGGTAGACACTGTTTTTCCCAATGGGATAGTCAGGTTAATCACTATTGATGGATTCGATACACAGTTACATGCAAATGGCCATCACCTGCACCTGTATCAGCGTCCACTATCCAAGGTAGAATTCAAATCTAGATGTTCAGCCGATACAAGTTATCAATTCTTAAAAGGAATGGAGCTTTCTCCTTCCCTTTCTCAACCTTAGGACTTATTTTGCTCAGACCTTGTATATAAATAAACTCGACAAAAATTTAAATTTCTCTGTTTCTGTTTGATTGTGTTTACTATGCTAATAAATTCAGCCTTGAAGGGTATTAGGTAGTTTTTACGTGTGCAGGTGAACAACAGGGATGACTACAGAAAAGGCGGCAAACGATTAGTTGATGGAAGTTGAAAAACTTCCTAAAAACTAAGTGATGCAACATTCAGTCGATTTCCATGCTGTTACACCCATTTCCGACAAATTGGCTGATTTTCTGTTGTTACACTCATTTTCGACAAATTGGCCGACATCCATGCTGTTACACCCATTTTCCGACAAATTGGTCGATTTCCATGATGTTACACCCATTTCTGACAAATTGGCCGACTTCCATGCTGTTACACCCTTTTTCCGACAAATTGGTCGATTTTCTGCTGTTACACCCATTTCCGACAAATTGGCCAATTTTCTGCTGTTACACCCCTTTTCCAATAAGTTGACCAATTTCCCTACTGTTACACAATGGTCGCTTTTCACAATTTTCTTTTTCGACCATCTCATTTGTTGTTACACCTACCTCCGCCATTTTGGCCGAAGTACTTGCTGATACACAGATCGTTGTTATTCTTTCTTTCGACTTCACTCTTTCTTTTTTGCATTTTTTCCAAGTACTGCTACTCCTGCTCTACACTCTTTACACGTTGCGGCACCGCTGATTTGTTCATACTGCAGCTATGTTTTTCCTCCTTCTCTAAGTGAAAGTGTTGTTTCATCATTACTTGACTTCACATCCGACGACTTCCAACTGATTATCTCCAGAAAGGACTCCATATCTACTCCAGTTGTCATATAGTCATTTCTCACACTACCCTTCATCATGTCAGCTATTCCATGCAACTCAGATGGTGGTTGGATAGCGCGATCACTTTGACAGACAATTATGTGCGGTAAGATATGAGGTACGTGACTAATCCTACATGTTAAAGTAATGAATATATAAAAGCATGCTTTCCCGTTTTTTTTTCACCAATTGTGCTAA
>CBVK0100455949.1:0-12691 GCA_900067695.1 Picea abies
TTTTGCCCTAGAAGGAAACCCTCTTTTATGAGGGAAATGTATTGCAGCTAGGTATGAGAGTGAATATTGTATTCTAAGAGAGGAGACTGTGAGAGAAAGAAGAGGAAGTTACAGTGGGTTTTGTTGTAGGTTGTATCCATTCATTTGTTGGATAATAATAAAGGAAGGACCTGGCAATTTCTCTGGTGGACGTAGCCCAAACTGGGTGAACCACGTAAATCTGTGTCTCTCTTGTATTGTGTGTCTTCTATGTTTTTTTTTTTGCATTTGTTTTATTTTATTGCTCAGTGGTCCTGTTTTCCTAACATGGGAGATCCTAAGAATCTGCCCATGTGCCAAAAAATTTTGTAGCTGAGGAGATTGCAACAATAGAGCCATCCACTGGAGCAGCTGGATGAAGTAATAGAGGATATCAAAAGGCCGATGGTAGATTCAGAAGACACTGCTAGCAAGGAGAGGCTGAGCAGAAAGGGAGCAGTAGCAGTAGCAGCAGAATGGAGCAGATGGGAAGCTCCAGATATTCATTTGGGATCCAGGAGGATTTCCAACAGCTTAGAGGGGAAGCTAATTAGCAGGAGCTCATGATTTTTGCAGCTGTGGACTATGATGCAGGAGCATCGCTCCATGTCATCCAGCTAGCTAGCCAGCCACGTCCACGAATTCAAATCGCGCATTTAAGAGAGGCACATCCTCATTTGAAATTTGAAATTCAATGTAATTTAATGTCTTAGGTTGGTGAGCCATAGAAGCCATGCATTTGTGCATGCTGTAGATAAGATAGGCATTTAATGTATTGTATGGCTGAGATCTAGATCCGATTCTGGACTAGACAGCCATTGATTGTAATTTATTAGAGTAGGTAAACCTGGAGGGAAGCGCTCGATGAGCCCCTCAGGTAAAAGAGATTTTTGATATCTCATTTTGAGTAGTATGGTGGTAGTTGAGTTAGAGAGTTGAGAAGAGCCAGAGAGAGCTCAGGAACACCTTTTAAAATACAAGCATTTTCCATTTAATATAAACAACAACAGTTTTTCCTGCATATGTTCTATCTTATATGCATGCCTGTGGGTGTTCATTATATGCTGTGATTGTGTGTTGTTATCATGCCATTACAATGAGTGTGCTTGATTTTAGGTTGAGGGTCTTTGAGGTTTCGTGTCAGGAGGGCATGACAGAGTGTTGTAGACTCTGAATACCGGTGCATGAGTGCACTTCTGAACTCTAAGGAGTCAGACAAAGATGTGCTGAGGCACATGAACTGAAGTCAACAGCTCAGAGGAAGAAGACCTCAAGGTTGCTGAATACATTGGAGGCAAGGCTGTGTATGAGAAACATAGTTGCAGACAAAATTTTGCTGTCAATTCTGTAGAGCTCTGCCAGGTGGGCATTGAGCATATGCAAAGTGGTGCTAAAGAAGAACTCTGTTTAGAGTTTGAAGGAGAAGATAGAATCACTGAGGATCCTGTAGAGCTCTGCCAAGTGGGCATTGAGTATACGCACGGGTTGTGTTGGAGGAGAAATCTGTAAAGAGTTCGAAGAAGGAAAAGAATCACTGAGGATTCTGGAAGCTCTGCCAGAGGGGCATTGAGCAGGTGCATAGGTGCACAGGAAGATAGAACCGTTGAGTGTTCTGTGGAAGAGAAAGAGCTCTACTAGAAGGGCATTGAGCAGGTGCAAAGAGTGCACAGGGGGAACCCAGAACTACTGAACATTCTGTGGAGAAGATACTCCATTAGGAGGCGTCGAGGAAGCGTGCAGATAGGCACCGAAGAGGAGAGAACTCTTTGAGTTATGGATTGTGAAGGGAGAGTCCACTGAAGGGCATCCATTGGGTTGTTGAATACCCAGGAGTACTAAAGAAGAGGCTTGAGCAGAAGGATAGCCAGGAGGGCATCCATTTCATTCTCCATCTGAGGGAGAAGAAGGACAAAATCCCCCAAGGGGTCTGAGTGTTTGTGAAAGCTCAGAAGGGATAGCACCAGTGTGTGCGTAAGGAGACTCTGCGAGGAGTGCAGGAGTTGGGAGAACCCTTTGAGGATTCAAAAGTAGAATCTCAAGAAGGGCAGCGTTTCATACGCACAACGAGAACTCAGAGGAAGGAGCTCGTAGAGGAGAAAGAGCGCAAAGGTCGAAGCCTTTGGGAACATGAAATTCTTCCAAGTCTGGGAAGAAAGTGCAATAGCTCAGGAGGAGTGACGACAGCCGTCAGATCGGCCCGAAGAAGAGATCTAGACTGTTGAGGAGTTCACGTCCAAAAGGAGCTTAGGAAGGGTACAGAGCGAGGACACCGACAGCCGTCAGATCTCACTCAGAAATCCCGATAGCCATTGGATCGTGAGATGTTGTGTAGAGGTTACGCATAGGAGTAGGCATGCAGGAAGCTCAGGGGGGAGCATAGCAGCCGTTGGATCGTCCGATAGAATCTGGGCCATTGGTTTTCAAGTCCAAGGAGCAGCCGGAGGAGCATGCACGGAGGGAGAATAGGTCTGGCCGTTAGATATGAGCAGAGATCCCAACAGCCATCGGATCTGCAGAAGTTACATGGAGGTTAAGTCCTCAAGAGACAGGAGGAGGAATATTGACAAGGGTGGAACCATCGGGATATCGGCCGTCGGAGAATCAAAATTATTGAGGTCATGAGAACCGAGTTTTGCAGGTCTCGAAACGTCAACAAGATCAGAGCCGTCCATTTGAGGGATAGGTGTTGAAGATCAAGTGCCCGTCGGCATAAGCAGCCATCGGGAAATCAGAGTTCCTGAGGACAAGGGGAACAGGACATTGGAAGTCTTGAAATCTCGACATAATCGGGATCGTCCATCTAGAAGGATGCATGGAAACCATCAGCGCACCGGGGAAAATCCCAACAGGAGTCGGTGTGGAGGACAGGTGTCAGACATCTGGGAAGAGTCGAGAATAGGGATATTGGAGATCCTGGGCACAAAGGTTTCATGCATTGCAGAATCGCGATATGCGATTTCCTGATAAGGCCTAGGAGCGTGGGGCCACACTGACTGTCAGGAGGACAGGTGGCAGATTTTAGCGACAGGTGAAAAGATCGTTGACAAGTCAATGATCAGGACCCATCGGAGGATCGGGAATTAGAGAATCGCTAGTCCAAAGGGAGTGTGCACATTGACATCGTAAACCCCGTAGCCCCGATGGGGATAAGGTTGCGGTCACGGAGTAATGGCCACATGGACCAAGGCTTAGCCAGGAGGGCTGAAGCGCATCACAAATCGGGATATCGCGAATCCCATGGACACAAACATTGTGTCATCGTAAACGCTAAAATTCTAATGGAGGGTTTGACTGCGGTCACACGGAGACAGGTCATATGGACCATGTTCTAGTCAGGAGGGATAGCACACAAAAGGGCACATCGGGTTTTTAGAACTGGAAACCCCAATAGAGGGATAAGGCTACGGTCTCATGGGGAGCGGTCACATGGACTATCGCATAGATGGAAGGGGCTAGTGCTCAGAGGAAAGGCGCTCATCGCAAATCGGGGATTGGACAGGTGAGAAGTTCTCGATAGCGAGAATCGTGAAACCCCAAAACCCCGATAGAGAGTCGAGGAATAACCACGGTCAAGTGCTGAAGGCCGTGAAGGGAAGTCAAAGGACCTGTGGATCGGGTTTTTGCACAGTGATTCTTGAAGGGAATCTAAAGAGCCGCTTCGGCTCAGTAGAAGGTGGGATTTGAACGATCCTGAGAGTAGGAGAGCATGACAAGGCGGAGGTAGAGTGGTCGTGATTTTTCTCACTGTCATCAAGTGGTATCAGAGTTGATTTCTTGTCGGTATATTTCAGGCAAGAGGAGCGAAGAAGAGAAGAAGCACTCTGATACATATCAAGTGGTATCAGAGCTGGATTCTGTTTGTATATTGCCGACAGAGGAGCAAAAAGAAGACAGAGCGTTGGAGGCTTTGTGATGATTATTTGTAGATAGGAAACAATCAGGGAGACAGTCGGTAGGACTGTAGGATGAAGTTGAGCACTCAGGATTTCAGGAGTGACAGCAGCAGATTTGCCAGGAAGGAAAACAAAGGCAGCAACAGGGCTATTGAAGGCCATAGGTATGCTGGGAGAAGAGAGCTATGGAGCCAAGAAGATATAGATGAAGAGCTCGCAGATATAAAGAGAGAATTGGTGAGACTCGAATTTAAGCTGCGGCAGGAGAAGAAGATGGTTCAGATATGCGGACCAGAGATTGGGGAAAGTCTCAACGATTTGGAATTTGAAATGAGATAAGCTGAGGATCTAAAGCACTGCCAGGAGGGCAGAGAAGAAATTCCATATTGCCAAGAGGGAAATGAGCTGAGGTCATTGTGGGATCTCACGGACTGTCAGGAGGACAGTCGAGGAATTTCAAATTCCCAGGAGGGCAATGATGAGAGATCGTTGCGGGATCTCGAAGACTGTCGGGAGGGCAGCCGAAGCATCTTAAACTGCCAGGTGGGAAGAGATGAGAATGCGAGACCATCTGAGGGTCTCATGGACTCAGAGGAGAGTTTGATTCAGCAGGGGTTGCTGATGAAGATGGGATCAGTTGATCTCATAGTCTGGCAGGGAAGCAGCGGAAGCATCCCATATTGCCAGGTGGGAAGGGATGAGCAGATGAGACTGTCTGAGGGTCTCATAGACTCAGAAGTGAGTTGGAATCAGCTAGAGGAGCTGACAGAGAAGGTGAGCTCAAAGGTGAATTTGTATCAGCAAGTGCAGCTGACAGAGGTAAAGGATCAGGATGATATTCTGATGATTGGGGGAATTAAAATATTCCTACCATGTGCCTAGGAGGAGGCAGAAAATTTTGTTGCAGATGATACAACAACAACAAGGGAACAGTCAGCTATGACTGTCAAAAGGAAATTGGAGCAGACATTTGAGACTGCCCAAGTGGATGAAGAAGAAGATGAGCATTCTGAGGAATGGCTCAATAATTTCGGCCATGAAGCTGAAAAGCAAGAAGCTGTAGCACTGAAGCTAGCAGCAGAGGAAGCTGAAGAGCGAGCAGATAGAATTATCACTCCATGGGAGATGGAGCTAGAGATGCTGGAGGATTGGTTGAACAATCCAGAGCCAGCAAGAGAACTTGTAGAATTTGAGCTGTCAGAGAACAGGATGACTAAGTAGCAGGTCAGTCAGAAAGAGACTACAGAGCTAAAGTCTGCAGTAGAGTGGCAACTTGAGGCCATGGACACAAACATTGTGTCATTGTAAATGAAAAAATTCCGATGGAGGGTTTGACTGCGGTCACACGAAGACAGGTCATATGGATCATGTTCTAGCCAGGAGGTCTAGTGCACAAAAGGGTGCATCGGGTTTTTAGAACTGGAAACCCCAATAGAGCGATAAGGCTACAGTCGTATGGGAAGTGGTCACATGGACCGTCGCATAGCTGGAAGGGGCTAGTGCTAAGAGGAAAGGTGCTTGTCACAAATCGGGGATTGGAGAGGCGAGAAGTTCTCGACAGCGAGAACCGCGAAACCACGAAACCCCGATAGAGAGTCAGGGAATAACCACGGTCAAGTGCTAAAGGCCGTGAAGGGAAGTCAAAGGACCTATGGATCGGGTTTTTGCACAGTGATTCCTGAAGGGAATCTAAAGAGCCGCTTCGGTTCAGCAGAAGGTGGGATTTGAACGATCCTGAGAGCAGGAGAGCGCGACAAGGTGGAGGTAGAGTGGTCACGATTTTTCTCACTGTCATCAGTAGGTCGGGATAAAAAAATGTGGAAATTTTAAAAAAGGGGATTTTCAAAAAAGACTTGATTCCATATGGAAGGATATCCATAGTTTTGAAAAATTATGGATGGAGGATATCTAGAGTTTTGAGGGATGTTGGATGGCATAATTGGGACCATCCATAAATCTGGAAATCCAGAAATATTTCTCAAATGGGTTTTTTCTAAAAGGATAGATTTTGGATGCCATGTCTACATAACATGCTAGCAAGGTGAACTGTCATTAATGCCACGTATGAAAATAAAAAACTATGTGGGCATCTAAATATGACGTGGAGATATTAGGTGGAGGATGGCATGTAAAGAGGACACATGTCATTCCATAGAGAAATCAAACAAAGAAACAATGTTATCAATCTAGCACCTTTAAGCTTGAATTTAACATCCATCAAATCTCATTGCCCTCAACCTTTAGATATTGGGAGGAAGTTACATGGTTAAGGAGTGTGCATATTCAAGCCCAATTTTGATCCGAGTCATTACATCAGCTAAATTACAATTGTTATAACTTTTAGGATTTTGTAATCTCGTTAATGGTCACACATATTTAAGCATGACTTTGTTGGGATCCACTGATCTAGGATATTATCCACTATCTAATATAACATACGTACAATTTACGTTCATGGGGTAAAAGGTATGGGATGAGACCCACTCATCCTCGCATCATATGGTTGAGTGCCAAGTGGAAGTATGCCATTGGAGGCATGTCAATAGAGGTGGATGAATGAAGTGGTGTCGTGTAACAATTAGGTATAGGTGGCACCTACATCATTAAGGAAGACCATCCAACTATCTGGAAATCTATGATTTCTTTTAAGTTTTTTTTTTTAATCGAGATGATAGATACAAAACCATCTGGTGGAACCCTCAATCTTAAGATCCAAGAATAATTTTAAGTGACCTTTTATTGGAAATCTGGTTCTATATGCGAGAACTATGATACAATGGAACATTTCCTATCTAGGTTTTTGGATAGTATTGTGATATGGTGGTGGTGATGTGGAACAACCTTAGTAGTGGACGTTACGATGAAAATTTTCATGTGGAACTGTGTCTATCTGAAAATTCAGAGATCCAAAATTTTTCAAAAAAGGTGGATGGATAGATATTCAATGTTTTGAAAAGACCAAATGGAAAGATATCTAGATTTTTGAAGAAGGTTGGAACCTAATGGGGGAACCTTGCGGACAAAACCTTGACCAATCTGGATGTTGGGATAATTTTCAAGCTAGTTAATTTGAAAGTCCAGATTCTGGATGTCTGAGGCAGGGATAGATTGGATGGAGGAGTGGCAAGGCAGTCCCTCAAGTTTCCATGTGGAACGTGGTGCCACATATATAGTTTCCAAGTTATAATATGCCACATGTGAAACATATGACCAATGTTTCAAAAAATTCTAAGCCTGGAAAATTGCAAAAAAGGGTGAAAATGGCTTGTTTTTCAGGAGGCCATAAATTTCAACTCAAAGATTAGATTGAGGCATGGGGATATTCATTGTAAAGATAATTCAAAGGAGAAAAACTTAGAAATACTAGAATTTGGAGAATGGAGATATAATTCTTCATGAACTGAGAAAACAAAAAGAACATGTAGAATTAAATTATTTTTTTTCCACAGAAAAAGTTCATAATTTCATTAAAGAGGTACAAAATTACATTCACGGGTATATAATGGCTATAGGGAAATATACAAGTATATAGTTACTAAAAAGGGAACTATGTAGAGAAAATTACATTTAACAAGTGCCCGAAGCAGAACTCCAGACATGGGAAAGAAACAGAAATAAAAGAGGTCAAGAGGGTCCAGATCTAGATAATAAGCTGCTAAACATAGTTAAAAACATGTCAAAATAGACTGGGAAAACCCTACATATATAGGAAAATAGTTCGGATGTCGCAGGCTCGAAGATGGACCTCCAAGTGAGGAAGCACTACACTCCCAATAGTGGACTTCAAAGCTCTGACCCAACCTCCATAAAGAAGAAGAAAACCCAACAATCGATATGAAAAGCATCAGATCCCAGGTCCAAAGACCCAGCACCTGGCCAAAAAACCTCCGAGAGAGAGCCTCCACGGAAACCCAAAATCGGATCAAGAAGAAGACAGAGAGGCGAAGCCGAACAAAACGCATCTATCGTCAGCCAAAACCAGAGCATAAAGGACTCGTCTAAGGAAACCCTAACCGCCCTAAGAACCAGCAAAGGGAGATCCAAACAGCATACAGTCCATAGGCCTCGCTCACTGATGCACCAGAGAAAAACCTAACGAGAAACCGAGCATCCTCGGGGTCCAGACCACAGGCGGTGCAACTAGGCGGTTGACCAAAGTGTATCCAAACCCACGAGTGGTCGGGCACCAACAAATACATGTATCGTTCATCCAGGGGGTGAAGCCACATTCCAGGGGGACACCAGCAGTAGGGAGGAACCCACGAAGAAACTCTGTGGGAGGAGTTGCAGCCAGGGAAACCCTAACCGCAGATCCTACATAGTGAGTGCAGGTAGAATTAATTGACAAGAGGTTTCTATAATATGCATAACTCTAACAAAATGGTTGATTGCACATTTTTCAGAATTAAGAGTATAAGAATAATAGTCCAAGATCAATATTGCATATTAGAGTCATGGAAGATAAATAAGGAGCCTTTAGTCATGAAATATAATCCAAAGGAAAAAATATTAGTGATGGTAATGTAGAGACATAATCTAATGGACAGGAGAGCACAATGGAACCAACAAAATTGGTAGAGATTATGTGAAGTTTGAGAATGGAAGTGTAGATATATAGATATGAAAATTAGAATATAATAAGAGCACGAGAGGAAGAAAATCAAATAAATGTTCAGATGATGCAAATCCTAAATCAATTTCAGATAAAAGTGAAGAATGGTTTAGGTTTAATACATGATGAAGAAGGAAGACATCATGCAAGGATAGGTGACTACAAAATACCTAATCACTTAAGAAGTGATAATATAACTCCTATACATCAGTGACTTGCTCACTCAGCGAAGACGTTTTCTGCATATGAAGATTCAGGGAGTGTTGTAGGGGCTAGTCGACCCTATCGACTAGACCTGTGTTGTAGGGGCTAGTCGACCCTATCGACTAGACCTGACGGTCGACTTAGAACTTGTCAGTCGTATGGCGTAGTTAGAAGTAGAAGTTGGTCATAGTCTTTGTTAAATGACCGACCCACAAAGTTAAGAAATTACAACTGCCTGTTAGAGGTATAAATAGATAATCACATGAAAGCTCAAACAACTTCATGGGAGAGGATATATGTAATTGTGTTGTATTGTCTATCACATAATAAAATGACTCTTCTTTGGGATATCATTACTTACGTACATCTATATCTATATGTCTATGTGTATGCATGTATCTCTATGATGGCTATGTCAGGTTCTACTAGTAACACTCTCTACTTTCCCTTAGATTACAACATTGGTTCTGTTGTCGGTAGTACTAAACTTGGGCATGTATAAGTATACATAAATGATAACTCTATAAGACATATGTGAGTGGTGGGAGTGAAAAATCGATAACTACATTAGAAACTATGCAAGAAGGAATAACCTCTCACTAGCCTAAGCAAGGTCGCGGTTCTTTTTAGAGATGCACGAAAGATTTCTTGAAGCTATCCTAGAAGCATTTTTTCATCACATCAGCAGATCAGGTGATGCATAGATTGACACCCGATGAGGACTTGGGCCTGAAGTTGATGAACGAAGGAAGAACGAGCCTGCATGACTAGCTTGAACGAATTATTAAAGATTATATTTCAGAATAAGTCGTTGAATATCGGATGTCCCCAAACAAAATAAAAGAGAAATTCTACATTGAATTGCATGACATATTTTTCTGCACAGTTCTAACACTTCTTCAAAAATTTATTCTCTAAAATGGAGTTGGTGATATTGTCAAATACCGACCAATATTAGGCACACCATTACCAAATAGGAACTTCCAAGAAAGAGATGAAAGGTAGGAAGCATTTCTAGACACAAAGTCAAAATATACAAGAAAATCCTAGGATTACTTCTTGAAGAAATAAACATGGCCAACGCTTCCGACTTAGAGTAAGTTGGGTCAGAAATGGGGGGTCAGTCGAGATTGTGAATGTCATTAAAACAAGTAGTGTTTCCCAAGCCTAAATGTCATCGAGAGGAAAGAAAGCGCATAAGAAATCCACGAATATCCAAAAAATAGAACGGGATAAAAGGAAACAAAAAAGAGAAGAGCTTCATAACCAGTGGAACAGTAAAAAATCTAATAGAAAGATGTCAAGGGAGGGTCATCCAGTCAGAGCGCATGATCAGTATGAGTTAGATGGAGATCAACCAGAATTAGGAACAACAACAATCACAGTGACACTTGACATATACATCGATGCACAATTGAACCTCCATCAACCGGTCAACGAATGTAAATGTATGGACTACGAAGAATCTGGACCAGCTTTATGTACGTCTCCCACACCAGAAACCAGTCCAAGGATACGAGAATTTCTCCAACAAAGGCTAAAGATCAACGACCAATCGACAAGATTATGGTACAGAATGGATGACCTAGGAAAGCTACGAGATGCATTGATTGTCGAGCCTAAACAAAATGAAGTCAAAAGTATGATTATTCAAATCAAAGGCCTCACCAAGTCGACCCCCCTACCACATCTAATCTTGAGAGAAGAAATTAACTATATTCTGGAAGCGACGCAACTAGTGGAATGGAAGTTGGTCGAATACAAAGAAAAACGTTCCCAAACTGAGGATGCATATTCCATAATCAAGAAGAAACAATGATTCCTTGAGTATCATCCTTCATCAGATGTGGAAAAAAACTAAATAGAAGATTCGACGACTTAGTCAAAAGCAGTAATAACTTAAGAGCCAAGAAAACCAAGTGTCCCCACCAAGAAATTCAAAATCGGATTCAATCATATCCCTATCTACGAAGGAGAAGAAGACCCAAAAACACAATTGGTTTGTATGTGAAAAGTTTTGGGATGCAGATGATATTACAAATGAAGATAATAAAATGGCACAATTCAGAGTTCTAACATAAAGAATAATAATGAAGATAATAATGAAAAGCAAACTCATTCAAAGGAAGAAATAAAGAATAGTTTTCTAACATTCTTTAAAATCCAGGACATCACGCATCTAGTAGTGAAAAAGTTAAAAGAAATCAAGAAAAGACCAAGTGAGTTGGTAGGAAAATATGACAAAATATTTAAATATCTCTTAATTCAAATTCCGTCAGCAATCGACCAGAACTTGCTAGTCTAGTGGTATGTAGTTGGGCTACTGCCAAGAATCAGATCTTTGTTATGCCTGTACGAGATAACCAACTATGAAGACGCATTACAAAAGGCATAGTGAGTCGATTCAAACCAGTCAGCATATGACACTTGGTAGTAGTTGGTTGGGTGTTGAGGTGCCACATGGCCCAATCACGGGCTTCCACATGGCACCCTGTGGTTGGCTATCTGGTTTATATAAAAGTTGTTGGCATGGACGGGAGTCGAACCCTGGACCTATTTCATGCGCTGTGGACTGGCAGGGCCAGGATAACCACCCGCCCCATGGGTGATCCTTGTTAACTATACGTTAAACTTATTATTTAAGTTTGGTCAAAACCTTGTTCGAAGGTGGAAAGGGCGAGGGCTTAGCCCCAACCCTCGGCATTAACACACGGCGGTGACCACTACATATGACCGGGAGTGCGGTTTAAAATTGTGGGTGTAGTGGATAGGGTCCAACCCCTGGATCCTGGGAAGATCCCACAGGACCGGGGATACAACCACCAAAAGGGCACGGGGGTTATAACCACTAGCCCATGGACCTATGCCAATGCGCCACAGGAACCAGGAGCCAATAGAGAGGGGCCAGTGCATGGTCGTGTGGCCACATGGAGCTGCCTAAGTGACCAGGGGCATGCACTTTTGGGGGCTACGCCCTAATATTATTCAAAAGTGGTTTTTTTTTCTATAGTTGGGATTTTATTTGATTCCAAGCCTATTTTTAATTGATTTTCTCCATTTTTGGGAGATATTGGGCATTTTTGGAGCCCAAATTTTGGGAGGAAGTTGGGGATGGATAACAAACTTTAGATCTATATAACCTAGGCTTGATTGAGGCCATGGAGGACATTCAAGGATAGAAAAAAGCAAATTTATGCTGAAGGAAAGGCAAGCTAAAGCCATTTTTATGCAGGGAAGCTATTGAGGAGCAGACATTGTCGAGCCATTTCTGGGAGCTCCGGACATCCGTTTTGCATGACGTTTTCTTTGCAGGGTTCTTGAGATCTGGAAGAACATGACCAAATCAGTCTTGTAGCCAATTGGCACTGCAGTGATGTACCTTTGAGATTTTGAACAAAAATAAAGAAGCCTCCCCCATAGAGACAAAGGCCCGGAGATGTAGGCAAAGTTGTGCCAAACTCCGTTATCAATTCTCATGCTTATGGTTTGTTTTCTATTATTTCATTTCAGATCTGCATATGTGTATATGGTTGTTATAATTCCTCTTCTTTCCTCATTCTTTCACTAAGTTTCTCAAATGGTTAAATTAACGCATGCAAAATTAAAACTCAACCATAGTCATTAAAAGATCCTACAGATCAAGTGGTATCAGAGCTAGTTGACGTTTGGATTTGAGTTTTGCATGTTAACCAGGGAAAAGCTACAACGTGATGAAGGCGAGCTTGTTGCAGAGAATCCATTAATTGGATTGAGAAAGATAGCTTCTCACAGTGAGAAGATGGCATCGGAAGAAGGGATTTCGTAGGATGAGAAAGAGTTCCGGAAAACATTCCTTGCTATGTCGGAGATGGTGAAAATTTTGTACAAGGATTACCTGGAATGAAAAAGACCAGTTTTGGGTGAATCTTCAAAGGGAAAAATTGAAGAGGAAGAGGACCATCCTTAGATTCCTCCTTCACCTCCA
>CBVK0100455950.1:1517-13129 GCA_900067695.1 Picea abies
AGTTGTCATGATTGTGTTACAGTTGATCTTGATGAGACAGGTGCACAGGATAGAGTTCAAAGATAGTGGACAATCTAGGTGGTCTATCCCGAGCTTGTTGACTAGTTAGTAACCTTTTGGGGACCAAAAGGTCTTTTTGTGGGGAGGTGTGATACAAAATCAGATCCAGAAGCTTGACATGGCTTAAAAATGCTCAAAAATTAAAGTGCTCAGAATCTGACGAAACTAGTGCCATTGCGTCCAGCTCATCTTCCTGATTCCGGCCATATATTCACTTCGTCAAACGGGCTCTGTATGCGCAAGATATCGCGTTCTGTCCGAAAAGGAAAACAGGCAAAAAAAGGGGATGATTGTACAGTCTGTATAGTGCCACGTGGCATGCTGACTGTACAGGTCGTACGGCCGTACAGATGATGTGGTAGCTCCAGGAGGTGACACGTGGCAGGCTAATGTGGCATACAGGCAGACAGCTGGACCAATCCATGGGTGAAATGTGTCACCACTGTAAGGGTGACACATGGCACAGGATGACGTCAGCAGCTGACTGGACAGGTACGGTGGCAGACACATGGCAGGATGACAGGGCAGTATGGTGACAGGTGGTAGGTGACATGGACCAATCAGCATCTGACACTTGGCAGTAGTTGGTTGGGTGTTGAGGTGCCACGTGGCCCAGTCACGGGCTGCCACATGGCACCCTATGGTTGGCTCTCCGGTTTATATAAAAGTTGTTGGCGTGGACGGGAATCGAACCCTCGACCTATTTCCCAGGCCGTGGACTGGCAGGGCTAGGCTAACCGCCTGCCCCATGGGTGATCCTTGTTAACTATACATTAAACTTATTATTTAAGTTTGGTCAAAACCTTGTTCGGAGGTGGAAAGGGTCGGGGCTTAGCCCCATCCCTCGGCGTTAACACACGGCGGTGACCACTACATATGACTGGGAGCGCGGTTTAAACTTGCAGGTGTAATGGATAGGGTCCAGCCCCCAGATCCTGGGTAGATCCCACAAGACCGGGGCTACAGCCACCAAAAGGGTGTGGGGGTTATAACCACTAGCCCATGGACCTATGCCAATGCACCACAGGAACCAGGAGCCAACAGAGAGGGGCCAGTGCATGGGCGCGTGGCCACATGGAGGCGCCCAAGTGACCAGGGGCGTGCACTTTTGGGGGCTGCGCCCTAATATTATTCAAAAGTGGTTATTTTGTCTATAGTTGGGATTTTATTTGATTCCAAGCCTATTTTTAATTGATTTTCTCCATTTTTGGGAGATATTGGGCATTTTTGGAGCCCAAATTTTGGGAGGAAGTTGGGGATGGATAACCAACTTTAGATCTATATAAAACAGGCCCTATTGAGGCCATGGAGGATAGTCAAGGACAGAAAAAAGCAGAGTTATGCTGAAGGGAAGCCAAGCCAAAGCCATTTTTATGCAGGGAAGCTATTAAGGAGCAGACGCTGTCGGGCCATTTCTAGGAGCTTCGGACATCCATTTTGTGTGTCGTTTTCTTTGCAAGGTTCTTGAGATCTGGAAGAAAATGAACAGATCAATCTTGTAGCCAATTGACACTGCAAAAATGTACTTTTGATCTTTTGAACAAAAATAAAGAAGCCTCCCCCACATAGACAAAGGCCCGGAGACGTAGGCAAAGTTGTGCCAAAATCTGTCATCAATTCTTTTGCTTATGGTTTGTTGTCTATTATTTCATTTCAGATCTGCATATGTGTATATGGCTGTTATAATTCCTTGTCTTTCCTCATTCTTTCACTAAGTTTCTCAAATGGTTAATTAACGCATAACGCATGCAAAATTAAAACTCAACCATAGTCATTAAAAGATCCTACGGATCACAGGGCCATAACTAAAAGTATGCTCCTATTAAGAAGAGGGTGGCTGAAGTTGTTCGAAGAACCGATCCTAGTCGTCAAATTCAAGGCAAATCAGACCGTTGATCCAAATGGGTCATTTCGCGATTTCGATAGTCGGGATATTTGAAATCAACGGGAGTGAAAAGTCCCAAAATATGAAATCCTGATATTTCATATGGATAAGCACAAGGTCACTGCCCGAGGCCGCATGGGGCAATGAAAAGGAGCTGCGCAAATGATTGAAGTGCCCGAGTTAGTCACAGAGAAGGATTTGCATGGCCTCGAGGTGCCAGAATTGACTCGAAGGAGTTGTGAGATCACCTGGAACATTCATGCGTGTCAGGACTCATCCTGATCCCAATAAAAGTAGTTAATGAAAGTGGGGAAGGTGGTTGAGACCTCATTTCACCACATAAATGGAAAGCATGGAAAATATGGATGTGAAGATCTGAATGTTAGCGGAAAGTTCCCCTATCATGGATTTTCTAGTGAAGCCCATACCAATCTGATCTTGCATCTGACAGAAGAATGCAAGTGCAGTCTGATAAAAGAATATGCAGACGCCAAGCCTTGAATGCAATGACCAGAGTGCACTTCTAAAGAGAGCAAGTTTCTTTGAGTAGAAATACTCAGTTTTGAAATTTTTTTAGGGTGGATGGTAGAGAATAGCTCCAGTATTGTAAAGTTTTAATGAAGCTACTGGTTCTCTGGTTATGCATTGTAATATGAGATTTCTTGTTTAATGATAGTCATATTTCCTGTCCTCTCTTGTTTCCCTCTGATGTTGAAAGAGTTCATGATTGACTGATTCACATGAATTGTTGTGACTATATTATGATGAATGTTTGATTATAGTGGTGTTTCCTTTCAGTTTCTTTGAGATTTGAATTCAAGAATATCTTGTGTTTAAATTTTTCCTCCTTAGGTTGTTGGAAGACCGAACGTCCATATAAGACCTTTACATTCTCCTCATCAGTTATTCCCCCTACTCACCTTTACTACAACTTACTGACTGAATTTGAATCAATACCTCACCTGCTTATGCATGTTGGTCCAGTTTTCTGAGTTAAAATGAGATTATCCTGAGTTTGCACCCATTTGACTGCTTTCAAACCAACTTGTTAAATATAAAACACTGATGGGTACTGGGCTTACCTCCCCTGCAATCAGGAGGTGACTTCTAGTGATAACATTTCTAGCACCACTGCTGAGGACAAATTGAAGATTTTCCCTAGGATTGAACGACAAATCTTACTGGTTCTGAAGGTGCATCAACGCATAGTAGATTAAAGATTGCAAATGTGCACCTAGCGACTCCATTGATGTGAATCCATTGGCAACTCCATTGTTTCAGTTGTGGCTTCTAGATGCAGACACATGAGGTCTACTCCACAACTTCCTTTAGCCACGCCTGAAGCTGACCCAAAGAAAATTATCAGAAAGGGAAAGGACCCTCAAGAAGGTACTTCTACTATTGAACCATGTATTTCTGATGATTTTCATTGTCCTCATGTAGAAACTCTGATATCTTCTCATCATTATCCTATTATACCTTCTGTTGGATTTTCCCAAGCATTAAATTTTGGGATTTTTCCTGCTATTTTCTCCTCTCCTGGCCTTGGTTTGGAAGGAGAAAGTTGTGACACTCCCATTTCCCCTGAAGTTGTAGCTTGGTATATACCCAGGACCTCAGAAGAATTTCCCACTCAAGGATTTACCACCCCTCCTCCTGTTAGAGTTACTGATTTTGAAGAAAGGGAAACTTATGTCCCCTCAAACCCTGAAGCCTTTCCTTTGAATCCTCTATTGTTTTCTCTTCCTCCGGGAATCTCTGTTCCATCTTCTCGTGTTCGAACTCCATCCCCTCCTAGTTTTCCTCCACCTATTATCCCTATGGCGCGTGCCAATCACCCTAGAAACAGAATGGATGCCATAGTGGTAGCCAGATATGCCCCCCTGGTCTTACCTTAGCCCATGAATTCTCTCCCTGCTGGAGATTGCCTAAATTATATGCCCAAGTTCACGGGAGAGGAAGACATAATGGCTGAAGAGAACCTTGCTTCCTTTTACAGTTATGTAGATAATCTAAATATTGAAAATGAAGATGTTTGAATGAGAGTCTTTATCCAGAGCCTGGATGGTGAGGTTAGGAAATGGTTTAGGGGATTGATCCCTAGATCTATTGATGGGATTGAGGTTCTAGATGATGTTTTATTGAGGCAATGGGGGGATAAAAAAGACTTTATGTATTATATCACAGATTTTGGTTCCCTAAAGAGAAAAGAGGGAGAATATGTCTCCGACTTCTCCATAAGATTCAATAAAATGTACAGTAAGATCCCTACTGAGATAAATCCTACAGAAGCCTATGCAAAAATCACTTATGCTAGTGTTTTTGACCCTGATTTGTGTCTCCTGCTCAAAGAGAGAAGAGCTACTTCCCTGACTCATATGAAAGATTCATCCCTAGAAGTGGAACCCAATGTATTAGCAATTGAAAGACTTAAGAACAAAGATGACAGAGACAGAGGAAGAGGGAGATCCAAAATCTCAACCTCTAGTTCTTCTGCATCTCACCCTCAAGTGGATGAATTAACCAAGATGGTGAAGTCCTTGTCTGCAAAAATGGAGAGGATTAAGTTTGAAGGGAAACAAGGTTATAAGAATGCCCCAAATGTTGAAAATAGAGGCAACTTCAAAAGACCAAATAACACCCCTCAGATACTTCCAAGAGAGCCTCAGAACGGAGATAGAGATGATGAAAAAATACAAACCCCTCTCCAAAATAACCTTGTTTCTGGCGAAGAGAGGGAGGAAGAAGAGCTTGATCCTGAAATCCATTGTCTCAAAGACACCTCCCCATTTCCCCATTTGACTCAATCTGCATACGAGGAGTCCCTCATGAACAACCAAATAAATGAGCTAAGTAAAGGAGAGAAGGATAATAGTAGTCTCAATAAATACAACCTCAGATCTAAGAAGAAAGAAGGGAATCCTGACATCCCCAAGAATCCTTCCAAAGCAGAGAAGCCTGCTAAATATGAAACAAACAATAGTACAAAAAAGAAAGCTCAGGACCCCTCACCGACAGCCAAAATCCCTGTTCTAGAAGTGAGGGAAATTCTGAAGAACCCTTCTTCCTTTAACTTTGAGCTTGAAATTCAAGAGATCGGGATCCCTGCACCCCTTTCAAAGGTATTCAATCATCAAGACTTCAAAAAATCCCTCTCCAAGCTGTTGAAGTCTGAGCCATCTTTCCATTCCACAGACTTAGTAAATATCCAAGATGAAAATCCAGTAGTCATCTTAGGTCCTATGGTAGAAGATAGAGATGGTTCATCCCCTCCCTTCTATACATCATTAAACATACATAATAAGGTGCTTCATAACTGTTTGATGGACTTAGGGGCATCTCATAATCTTATGCCCAAAACTGTCATGGAAGAACTCAGATTAGAAATCACAAAGGATTATCATGATTTATATTCTTTTGATTCGAGGAGGGTGCAATGTCTTGGGGTCATCAAAGATCTGGTGGTGACCTTGTTTCAGTTGCCCATGAATAGTGTGGCCATGGATATTGTGGTGGCTAATGGTCCTCCCAAGTTTGGCATGCTCTTGTCAAGATCTTGGATAAAAGGACTTGGGGGAACCTTGCAAATGGACCTCACATATGCTACCATCCCTGTGTTCGGAGGGGAGCATAGAAGACTGTATAGAGAGGCTCATTTGGCCTACATTATCAATGATGAAGCAGACCCCACCAATCATCTTATATTTGCACTCGACACTGATTTGGGGTCTAGTTTGTTACATCTCACTGATACTCCTAAATCTCCTCTTGAAATTAGAAAGCTACCCATTTATTTGTGTCAAATACCTCACCCAACTACTTTTGTGTGGAAGATGTTCTTCGATGGAGCCTCTTCTAGGGAAGGTGTTGGTGCCGGAGTGGTTTTTGTGTCACCTTGTCAAGAATCCATACCTTTGTCCTATAAACTAGAATTTGAAGCTACCAACAATGTGGCAGAGTATGAGACTCTTGTTTTGGGTGTAAGGGCTATGAAAGACATGGGGATTAAAGAGCTCGTAGTATTTGGAGATACTAAACTAATTTTTCATCAGGTAAAAAATGTTTATCAAACCAATCACCCTAGGATTAAGACTTACAAGTATGAGGTGTGGGACCTAATTGACAATTTCTTCTTAGCCTTCAACATTTCATATATTCCTAGAGAGGAAAATACTATGGATGCTTCTTTGGTTGTCTCAGCGAGCCATTTCAGGATCCCACTTCCACCTAAGCTCAAGTATGATGTTGAGGTAAGACACATGCCCTCCATACCTGACAACATCAATCATTGGAATGTGTTCGAGGATGACCTTGGAATCATAAAACTTCTTGAGTTTGTTGATGAGTTCTTCGCATTACACATTGATCATGATCATGATTCTGAAGGTGACCCTCACGCTGATGTATTTCTAAATAAAATTGCTAATCACCATATTGTTCAGCTACCTATTAATCATATTCCAAAGGGACTAGTTCCTTTAGAAAGATTTTTCGATGGGAATGATGTGGCAGTAAATTTTAAAGGCCCAACTAAGAATGTTGATGTAGCTGAGTGAAATATTGGTACAGAGGAGGATCCAAAGTTTGTTAAGTTGTTGAGAAGCCTGTCAAGGGAGAAGAGAACCAAGTATACTGAGCTATTAAAGGAATTTGATGATGTGTTTTCCTAGACCTATGAAGACCTTAGAACATATGAGACAACTATCATTGAGCATAAGATCCCATTGAAAGAGGAGGCTAAACCATTTAGGCATAAATTAAGACAAATAAATCCTATGTTGTTGCCTATTATGGAAAGGGAGATAAAGAAGTTGTTGGATGCCCAAATCATTGTCCCCTTGAGATATTCTGAATAGGTCACCAATTTGGTTCCAGTAAGGAAAAAGAATGGAGAAATTAGATTCTGTGTCGATTTCAGGAACCTGAATAGGATCTCCAAAAAGGACAATTACCCTTTTCCAAAGATGGAACACATATTGCAGAGGGTGACAGGCACATCTAGGATCTCCATGATTGATGGATTTTCTGGCTATAATCAGATCTCTATCCTGCCTGAAAACAGAGAAAATACAACCTTCACCACTCCTTGGGGCACATTCATGTATGCCAAAATTCCCTTTGGATTGATGAACGTAGGAGCAACCTTCCAACGAGCCATGGACATCGCCTTCATTGGAGAAAGGGATAAATTTGTGGTCATCGATATAGATGAAATAACAGTCTTTTCCAGATATGATAAAGAACATTTTTATCATCTGAGGAAGGTATTCTTGAAATGCAGAAGGTTTGGTCTTTCCTTGAATCCTAAGAAATATTTATTTTCCATGAAAGAGGGAAAATTGTTGGGGCACATAGTGTCAACTGAGGGGGTCAGAATTGATTCGAGTAGGATAGAATCTATTCAAACCTTGTCACTTACTAGGTCTAGGAAGGAAGTTCAGTATTTCCTGGGAAAAATTAATTTTCTGAGGAGGTTTGTTTCAAATTTTGTTCAATTGCTGAATCATATCAAAACCATGCTCAAGAAGGGGAATGAAGTAAAATGGACTGATGAGCCCAGAGAATCCTTTAACCAAATCAAAAAAGAATTGACTGGGGTTCTTGTGCTAATTAGTCTTGATTATTCCAATGATTTTCTAATTTTTTCCTTTGCTTTTGTTGATACAGTGGCAGTTGTTTTATTGCAGAATAATGATGAAGGGTTGGAGCATCCTACTTCCTTTTTCAGCAGAGCACTGAGAGATGCAGATATTAGATATGAAATCATGGAGAAGATGGCCTATGCCTTGGTGAAAGCTCTCAAATATTTCAGAGTCTATCTTTTGCATTCGAAGACCATTGCATATGTTCATTCAGCTTCTGTGAAGGACATTCTCATGCAGCCTGACATAGATGGGAGAAGGAGCAAGTGGGTTTCCAAAATACTTGAATTTGATCTGGAAATAAAACCCACCAAACTAGTTAAAGGCCAAGGTTTAGCCAAGTTGTTGGTTGAATCTAATTGTAAAGTTATGGGGGTTAACTTCATCAACACTTGCTTAGAAAAACAATAGGCTGAAGTGTCTGATAAAATTCCTCAAGAGCGCTTTCCATTGGCATAATGTATGTGGTATAAAGACATTATATATTTTTTCCAAGAATTAAGGCCCCTTGATGGTATGGGAAAAATTAAAGCAAGAGATTTAAATCTCAAAGTAATTAGATATTGCCTTATGGACCAGGTCATATATTGGAAAGAACCTCTAAGAGTGCTTCTGAGATGTTTAGACCCACAAGAGGCTCAAAAAATTATAGTTGATTTCCATGACAGCCTATGTGGGGGACACCATTTCTAGAAAACCACAAACTACAAAATTCTTAGGGTTGGGTACTACTAGCCTACTCTATTCACTGATGTATGTGAAAAAATCAAGGCCTGTATCAAATGTCATAAATTCTATAGAAAGCATCAAATTAAGTCTCTTCCATTGAATCCTATACTAGCTTCAGGACCCTTTCAGCAATGGGGCCTAGACTTTATTGGGGAAATTCATCCTGCTTCAAGCGATCAACACAGGTGGATCCTCACTACAACAAATTATTTTTCCAAGTGGATAGAAGCTATCCCCATAAGGAGTGCTTCTCACAAGGTTATCATTAGTTTTCTTAAAGATATTATAGCAAGGTTTGGTTGCCCGAATAGGATCATCACTGATAATGTTGCGTCCTTCAAGGATGAACCATTGATCAAGTTTTGTGAGCAGTTTAGAATTGCATTGATTCACTCTACCCCCTACTATCCCCAAGGAAATGGACTGGCAGAATCTTCTAACAAAATCCTTTTAAAGATTATCAAAAGAATGTTAGAGGACAACAAGAAAGCATGGGATTCAAAGCTCAAATTTTCTTTGTGGGTTGATAGAGTGACAACAAAGAGGTCCATGTGTATCTCTCCTTTCCAACTTGTATATGGGACTAAAGCATTTTTTCCTTCTCAACTTTCCCTACCTATGGAGAAATTCTTTCAAGACTGCCATGGAGAGCCTGATGACATGATCAGAAGAATTCATTAGCTGGTAGAAGTACAACAGACTAGAGAGCAGGTGAGGGGCAGAGCACATGACTGTCAACACAAAATCAAGTAGGCCTTTGACATGAATAGCAGTAAGGAGGATTTCCAGCTGGGAGATGTAGTACTCAAATGGGATGCGCCCAGATGGGACAAAGGCAAGCATGGAAAATTTGAAGCCCTTTGGATCCTCCCCTTCAAAATCTCTAAGAAGTTCCCAAATAACACTTACATGTTGCATAATTTGGAGGGATACAAAGTTTTTGGTGGCCCTATAAATAGTCACTTCCTGAAAATGTTTTTTGTTTAAAGCCGCAATTGACATCCCACCATTGTAAATATCGTTCCTATTTTATGTTGATTTTGTTTTAGTAAGAGACTCCATAACCCAAGGTGAAGGCACTGAAGCTGGGCATTCTTGTCAGCTCGCAGGGAGCATGCCATCCCTTGTGGAGAGAATTTTAGCACATAAACTTGTCAAAGTCTTGTGAGTTGTGGTTTCTATGTAAGTATGTAATTTTTTCTTGTTTTTCCTCCTTTTGCAAACCCAGTCGTAAGTTTTCCTCTCGGCTTGTATTTTTCTGTTGTTTGTCTTCACCCATTTAATAGACCTGTTTTTCCTTAGCATCTTAATTGATAAGTATCGGCCCTACGCCTTTCGATTTTCCCTAAATTCATTGATCCTTTTATTTTCCTGAGTCCTCAGCCAATCATCCAAGTAATTTTTCATAGAGATCGCAGCCATAAGCCCAAGAGAAACACTTGAAGTGGTTTTATGTGGACTCAAATAAAGAAAGCAAGAAAGACCAACTTTCAATGACATAAATCCATTAGGCAGAGCAGATCGATGGTCAGCAGATGAACAAGACCATAAAGTTACAAAAAGTTTAGCATCAGAAAGAGGTCCGAAATCGCGAGGTCAATCCTAGCCATTGGTACCAAGAAAAACACATGGTGCAAGATCAAAATTTCACTGACCCACGGAATGGAGTAGTCAAAGGGCATAGTCGCGAGAATCCGAAATGCCGACATAATATGGGACACCCATTTCAGAGGGATGCATGGCATCAGATCCAAACTGCAGAGGAAGTCATTTTGGGAAACCCGATGGCCAGACATCTCAAAACGCCAATATGATCTGGGTCATCCGATGTAAAGGGGCGCGTGTCACCCAATCCGAGCGATCGTGATTTTGCAACTCGAAGATTTCAGCATGGGACAAAGTGCGATTTCACGAAACGTGAAATCCCAAAACACCTAGGAATTAAGCCTAGGATCACAACCCGAGGTCGTATGGAAGGTAGGGCCATAAACAAAAGTAGGTTCCTACTAAGCAACGGGAAGCTGAAGTTGTTCGAAGAACCGATCCTAGCCGTCGAATTCAAGGAAAATCCAACTGTTGATCCAGATGGGTCGTTTCACGATTTCGAGCATCGGGATATTTGAAATCAATAGAAGTGAAAACTCTCGAAATACGAAATGTCGAGATTTCATATGGATAAGCATAAGGTCGCGGTCCGAGGCCATGTGGGGCTATGAAAAGGAGTTGTGTAAATGATCAAAGCGCCCGAGTTGGTCACAGAGAAGGATCTGCATGGCCTCGAGGTGCCAAAATTGACTCGAAGGAGTTGTGAGCTCGCCTAGAACATTCATGGGTGTTAGGCCTCATCTTCATCCCAATAAAAGTAGTTAATGAAAGTGAGGAAGGTGGTTGAAACCTCATTTCACCACATAAATGGAAAACATGGAAAATCTAGCCGTGAAGAGCTGACTGTCAGCTGAAAGTTTCCCTGTCATGGATTTTCTGGTGAAGCCCATACTGATCTGATCTTGCGTTTAACAGAAGAATGCAAGTGTAGTCTGACATAAGAAGATGCAGATGCCAAGCCTTGAATGAAATGACTAGAGTGTTCTTTTGAAGGGAGTAAGTTACTTTGAGTATAAATACTGAGTTTTAACATTTTGTTAGGGTCGATGGTAGAGAAAATCTCTTGTATTGTAAAGTTTTAATGAAGCTTATGGTTCTTCGGTTATGCATTGTAATCTAAGATTTCTTGTTTAATGACAGTTAGATTTCCTACCCCCTCTTGTTTCCCTCTGATGATGAAAGATTTCATGATTGACTGATTCACATGAATTATTGTGACTGTATTATGATGAATTTTTGGTTATAGTGTTGTTGTAATTCCTTTCAAATTCTTTGATGTTTGAATTCAAGAAGATATTGTGTTTAAGTTTTTCCTCCTTAGGTTGTTAGAAGACCAAATGTCCATAGAATACCTTTACATTCTCCTCATCATTTCTTCCCCCTAGTCACCTTTACTACAAATTACTAACTGAAGTTGAATCAAGACCTCACCTGCTTATGCATACTAGTCCAGTTTTCTGAGTTAAAATGATATTGTCTTGAGTTTGCACCCATTTTGCCCCTTTAAAACCAACATGTGACATATAAAACAATGATGGGTACTGGGCTTACCTCCCCTCAATCAGAAGGTGACTTCTAGTGCTAACTGGGCTTACCTCCCCTCAATCAGAAGGTGACTTCTAGTGCTAACAAAGATGATTAGTTCGATGGTCATGGTTGAGGTCGAGGAGGCCGGTGACTTGAAGTCGCGG
>CBVK0100455956.1:0-11383 GCA_900067695.1 Picea abies
TGACCATCATTGAGTTAGAGGTGAAATGACCACATAAACAAGAGTAACCATAATAATCCAGTGACGATTTTAATGCCATCGACATGACTTCGAACTCAAGGTTTTTACACTTGCAGTCGTGAAAACGAAAACAAAAGGCAGGTGTGTGAATGCACAAAATAATCATGTCGTTTTATTCAAAAGATTGCGATGAGAATCAAGGGTTCCAAAACACTTGTGTAGGAAGCTTATAAGGATAGGATAAAAATGCGAAATGGCTGCCAACAATGGCGACACACTGGTAGAAGCAGTTATCTCTGTCAAAAGAACAAATTCAGATTATGATAATGAGAATAATTCTAACTCAAAAACAACCAGAAAATTGTTTAACTCTTTGATCAAATATTTCGACAATGCTTAAAAGATGAAAACTGATAACAGTCTTAAGACAAGCAAGCCACAATATTAAAGATAAAATATCCAATACTGTTGAAAGAGCCACTGCTACCAACAGGCATTCATAGCCTCGATAGGGTTTCCATTTAACCCACTCTAATATCTGTATCCTGTGTTCTAGATCATAATAAAGGACATTTTAAGGTCAAGAGATTTCATACTTACGAATTTTCATATACCCCACATTGCTTTGCTGCCAACGGGCCTGTTCAGTACCCCGGTGAAGTTGTCTTGGCGTCATGCATGCATTTACCTGTTGCCAGCAGACCTGTTCAGTATCTCGACGGGTTTACAAGCACTTCCCATAGCTCTTTTAATGATTTTTTTTTTTTTTTAACGATATATAATTGAGCGGGGTGACGCTGAAAATTATGATATTTTAGACATATTTTTACAGACCTCGAAAGAAATTTTTTAAAACTGTCCTTCATTAAGATCCAGAAATGGTTTGTTTACAAAACCGACCTTCTAAGGCAGGGAGACATCTTCTGAGTCATTCCCTTAAGGAATAGGGACAGCGTAAGAAGATAATCGATGACCGTGACAGGCTTCACTCAGAGATCGAAATCAGTTAACTTCTTTCAAACAACAGTCTTTCCTCAACTTGGCTGTAAATTTCAGAAGCATATCAAAATAGATGTTTAGAAATATTTTCATCAGTCATTTCAAAGAAAGAATTTTCTTTTTTCTTTGTCTGAATAGTTCAAAATGTAGGTATGTGTATTTCCAAAAACAAAAACTGATAAGCGTAAGGAAAAATCAAAACCAAAACAGTAAAAGAAAAGCAAATTAACAAAAGAAAAATATTTACATAGTATACATAGGGTTGTCGTCAAGCGAAATATATTTTTAGAGCTTGGCCATTCACCAGATAGGTGTCTAGCTGTCCCTCTAGATTCTATAATCAGAAAGAGCTGGGACCCAATTTCTCAGCAATTAAAAACGGTCCAAGCCATAAGTTCTGAAACTTCGTATGCTCTCCCTTTCCCTCATGCGGTTTATCCCATTTCAAGACAAGGTCACCTACTTCGAAGTTCCTATCAGAGGTAGAGTTGGCATCAAACTAGCTTTTGACCACTAGTTGATGCTGATCTAACTTACGTTTAGCTTGAGCTCTTACCTCTTCTAGTTTCATTAAAGTCTTAATTCGGTTCTCCAAAGGGAGACAATCTTCTTCTTGTATTTTCTATGATAGCTGTAGTGAGGGAAGAAGAATATGCGGTGGCATAATTGCTTCTCTGACATAGACGAGAAAGAAGGGGGAGTTACCTACAACATTTTTTGGTGTTACCCTATCAGTCTAGATTGCATTTAACAGTGCATTATGCCAATTTTTGTGATTTTCAGATACCGTTCTCTTGATGATTTTAATCAGATTCTTATTTGTTGATTCTGCCAATCCATTTCCCTGGGGGTAATAGCTGGCAGAATACTTCAATTTAATTCCTTTTTCTAGAGAGAACTCGCTCATCTCAAGAGATGAAAAATAAGAAGCGTTATCGAATACTAAACAGTCAGGGATACCAAAATGAGTAATAATATTTGAATTTAAAAAGGCAATTACCTGACTAGTATTCACAGTTTTTAATGTGGCATCTTCAGACCACCTGGTGAAGTAATCTATGGTTGTTATGATAAACTTATGCTACTGTGAGAATGGAGGGTTGATTGGACCTATAATATCAAGACCCCACTACTGAAAAGGGGAGTCTATTGAGACAGGCTGTAAAGGAAAGGCTGGTTTCTGTATCCGCCCAGATGCTTTTTGACAAATAATACACTTGCGACACAAGGCATGGGCATCTCTAAAAAGTGTGGGCCAGTAATAACTGGCTCTCAAAACTTTATGGGCAGTGGTGTCACCACCAAAATGCCCACCAGCTTCTCCTGCGTGCAATTCTAGTAAGACCTTTTCTACATCTTTCTCAAGATAACGCATTAGTACTCCATCAAAATTTTGACGAAACATAATACCATTAATCAAATGAAAGGAGACAAATTTTAATCTTAACACTCTTCTTTTAGTGGGATCCAGGTGACGGGGGCTGACCCATGTTCAAGACAAAATTTTATATCATCATACCATGGATTGACAGAGTTTTGCGCACAACAGATTGAATTTTGATTGTGCTGTCCTGGGTTTGACATATCGTTTTCTTCTTGTTGTCCTAATGCTGAGTCAACAACTAACTTGCACAGCCCTTGGCCTCTCACTATTTGAGCTGGGGTGATTTCTATATGGTACTCTTGTAAGGAAGTGACCCAGTTCGCCCTCTTTTCGCCTAATTCTTTCTGCACTAATAGATTCCTGACGGCTGGGTAAGGGACAATAATTTTCATCCTAGATTTCAAAAGATAAGATCGGAAGTGCTTAACTACTTTAAAAACAACATAGGCTTGCTGATCTACCGCTGTGTAATTAAGTTTTGTGCCTTTGAAAGCAGAGCTCATAAAGGCAATGGGTACTTCATTGTTTTCAATGTTCTTTTGAGTTAGGACAACAACGTAGGAGTGGTTAGAAGCAAATGTGTAGAGCGTGAAGTCTTGCGAAAAGTCGGGGCTCATGAGAGGAGCGTCTATTATGGCCTTTTTTATTGAATTGAAAGCTTGATTTTCTAAGGGTCCCCAATGATATTGCCTGTCTTTCTTAATTAAATTCTGTAAAGGTCTCACCATTTTGGAGAAACTGGGGACGAATCTCCTAACAAAGTTTATTTGGCCTAAGAAAGACTGCATAGACTTTTTGGATGAAGGAGGGGGAAGTTTCTAGATGACTTGGGTCCTTTCAGGGTCGATAATCATCCCTTTGCTTGATACAATGAATCTTAAGAGCTTACCTTGTTCTATTGCGAAGATAGATTTTTTAGGATTTAAGGAAATGCTGTATTTACGACATCGCTGTAGAATGGCTCTTAAATGAGCTAGATGATCAGTTTTGTTTTTGGAAAATACAGTAACATCATCTAGGTAAACTACGACAGATTGATTGATTAAGCCTCGGAAAGAGATGTCCATCACTCTCTAGAAAGTGGCGCCGACATTAATCAGTCCAAAGGGCATTTTCCTGTAAGCGTAGGTGCCCCATGGAGTGCGGAAGGTAGTTTTAAGTTGGTCTAGAAGAGACATCAGGACTTGGTTGTACCCTGAAAAACCATCCAATAAGGATAGTCTTTCAGAACCAGATACCTGTTGAAGGATCTGTTCCATGGGTGGGACATGGTAGTTGTCTTTATCAGATGCTCTATTAAGGTTTCAAAAATCGATGCATAGTCGGATTTCCCCACTTTTCTTCATGGATGATTTTAGGGGCTAAATTTTGTTCATGGGCTAATTTTCCATGGTTTTTCCAAAAACAAGATTCGTTATTTTAAAAATGATTCACCCAAATTCTATAGGATACAATTATTTTACCTTAAAAATCGCCAAAAATTTATAAAAACTATATAAAATACTTAGAAATTTGAATATTTTTACAAAAATATCGCCAAACATTTATAGTTGACATATGAAGGATTAGTAAGATTCACCAAGGTTTCTACATTTTAAAATAAATTTCCATCCTTAAAATCATCCCTGCTTTTCTTCCAGACAGGGACAAGGTTAGAAACCCATTGCATGTGCCTAACTGGGAAAATTATCTTAGCATTCAGGAGTTTATTTAATTCTTTTTTGATGGTCGGTTCAAGCTTAGGGTGAATTTTTCTTAACTTTTGTTGAAAGGGTAAGGTTTGGGGTTTCATAGGAATGACGTGTTGTATGATGTTAGGATCGAAAGTTTTAAGGTCATCATACGTCCATGCAAAAACATATTTGAATTCTTTAAACAATTTAATGAATGCGTCTTTTTCTTGTTTAGAACACCCCACCCCTAAATTAATGCATTGTGGATTGTCATTAGTTCCCAAGTTTAGTTTTTCATATGATAAAGAGGAACTATTGGTTTTACAGTTGACCGATTTTTTGAATTTATCTTGAAGATCGTAAAATTTTTCTAATCTAACTACAGATTTAGGGATCGAATTTACCATGTTCGATGAAGATTCATGAGTTCTCGGATCTGGTATTACCATGAAATCATGCAAATTGTCTTCATGAGTGCATTCGTCGATCACCGCGCCTTGAAAAGTTTCTTCCATATGTAGGAAGCTAATAATCTGTTGATCGTCGTCGAAGACTCTCCAATTCATGATGTTGTTGGGAACGGATGGCCTGAACAACAGTTCGACGGAGAATGCATTTGGGGACAAGCCTTCTGTAGGAAAGAGTTTGGAAGCTACGTTAGCTAATAGATCAGCTTCAGAATTGTTCAATCTAGGAATAGAATTTATATTGAAAGAAGAAAAATTATTCATTAAATTCCATACCTCGGATTGGTAGCTTTTAAGATGCGGAGATAGACAGTGGATAGAATCTCTTACCTGTCTAACCACGATTTTCGAATCACCAAAAATAGTCAAATTTTGAATGTTCATATCTAATGCTTTTCTGAGGCCCTGCAATAAAGCCTCATATTCTGCTGTGTTATTAGTACATTCAAATTCTAGCCTACATGCAATCAGGGTTTTGTTACCTGCTGGATCAGTAATAATGCAGCCTGCACCAGCTCCTTCTTTGGACTTTGACCTGTCAAAGTAAAGAGACCAAATTTGATTTTCATCGGGTGCATGAGACCATTGTGTAGAAACTGCTGGCTGCACATATGCTACAACCTCGGACTATTGTTCCAGGTCAGTGATAGCTGAAGTCTCGGCCATGAAATTGCTGAAAAAGGTATCCATCCCTTGTATTTCGAGTGAATCGGCAGAAGGCGTAAATGGCTCATTAGGATCGTTTAAATCTGTGACTGTGAGCTTAAGGTAGTGTTCACGATTTACCTTGATCTTGTTGGGCTTGCCGTTCTCGGGCAACCATAGGTGAGACCAATCCGTCGCGAAATAGCCGTGTAGTTGCTCTGACCAGTCTCTGCTTAAAAACAAACCATAAACTTCTGGAATATCTACAACAATAATATCAATCACTTGATGAACTTTGGGGTTAGACAATAATCTTATAAGCACATTCCTTAATTCGCCTATGACTTTAACACTAGTTCGATTAAGGTGGATGGTTGACTTTAGCATTAATATTCTGACACATAGACCATGGCATTACATTGGATGACGCTCCTGAATCTACCATACAATTGTGCACGTTCCTATTAAATATTTCGAAAGTTAACAAAAACGGAGGTACATTTCTGTGAGTACTAAGGGTGGAAGCTTGTGGCTTTTTACTTGCAGTCTCTAAAGCTAATTTATCTACATCTGTTACATTATTTATAGGAAGGATTCCTTTCTCGTGAGGATCAGGATTATTCTTAGCGGAAGTCTTCTGAGGAACTTTGTTCTGAACAACCTTGTTACTGCTTGAATTACCATTTTTGCTATTCTCTGCGATATTCTGTAACATTTTTTTGTAGCATAAATGAAAATTTTAATAATTCATAAACATAAATGTTAGCCCTTAATTTTTTTAGATATTCAACTAAATCATAATCAAATTTGGGGTTTACATGACTCTGTTTAGTCTCAACTAGTTTAGATTGCTTTGGAGGCAAAGTCATAGTGTTTTACGAAGAAGGTTTGTTTGCTGTCTTACTCCTAGTATTGTAGGGATGTACTGTCTTGAAATTAGCTTGAAAAATGCTATCCGAGAAGTGTCCAAAAAGTTTAGAGAAGGTTCTTCTTCTTCAACCATCTCTTGTTCAACTACCTCCTCAGGAATCTCAGGAGGTATTAAGTTATCCTGGGCTTCTAGAATTGTTTGAAGGGCGAATTGCAAACTTTCTAGATTTAGGCCCTCGATATTTGGATTAGGTCGGTTGGTGGGAAAAAGCTTCCTGAATGGGGGTTTGTAAGGCCCTTTGCTCGAAGAAGCTTCTTCGGCCATCCTTTTCAAATCTATAACTTGATTTGACAGTTTTTGAATGACTTTAGTTAATTTTTCCAAATCTGAGCTTTCAGGTTGTGTTTTATTTTGAGCAGGTCTAGGGAGGATTTTGATCTTCTTTTTGGAAGATGAACTAGTCTCTGTTTCATTTCTAGTAGTGTCTTTTAAACTAAGGATGTCTTTTTCAATTTGGCTGGCCTCTTCGAAGGCCTCTAACAACATGGATTTCTTAGATCGTTTTACACAAATGGCTATACTTTGATGCAAGGCTTTAGTATAGTATGCTATGATAAGGTTCTCAGCAGGCATTGAATCCGTAGGGATTTGGTTCTTAAGTGTTAAGAATATTTGGTTAAAGTCTTTGTTTTTCTCTTTGGGGTTCATTCTTAAACTAGAAAGCTCCATGAATAGAACTTCTGGGGACTTATCGTCTCCGAACTTTTCCAGAAAGCAAGATTCAAACTTCTCCCATGACACGATGGTATGAGGTTGCTGGGCAAAGTACCAGGTAGAGGCATTGCCCTCGAAAGTATAGGGGAACAACCTACAGACTATGTCTTCATGCTCAACATTACGAAGTCTAATGGCTAACATAAACTTTTTAATGTGATCTTCAGCGATTTGTTTAGAGTCAGGCTCAAAATTGGGAAGCCACTTCTCCAGATGTTTGGGTAAGGGATGCTGAGGCCCAGGTACGGCTACTGCATCCTGGTCGAGCCAAGGTCTGGCAGGATTTTTCTGGTTGGCCATTGGTGTAGGCGGTGTGGAAGGATGAGAAGGGGAACTTTCTTCGTCGGAAGAGTCTTCTCCAGAAGAAGAAGGAGATGATGGAGGTGGTGAGGGTGGTATTCTAGATCATCCTGCAGCAGGAGTGAGGATTGGATCTGTAGGGTTCAAAGTGAGGTTAGTGCCTCCAAGTTGTTCTCTGATATCAGAGAAATCTAAAGGTTGGTCCAAAGGCTGATTTGATTTCCTTAAACGGGCAAAGGCACTATGTGTTCTTAAGAGAGATTGGTGGACAATCTCTTGTACGTCACCACCTGTAGGATTCGGGGTTACTGGTTCAACTGTGATCCATAGATCATCATATGATGTGGTTGCTGTTTGAGGGATGATGTTATCATTTGAATGAATTCTTGTCACTATAGGTGAGCGGTTGGGTGTTGGAGGAGTCTTACGACTGCCTCGTGCCATTAATAATTTTCAGGACCTCCTTCTAGCGCCATTTGTTGACAGGCGAAATTGAACGCTCGTCAATTGGAGGGGTGGATCTGGTTCGGGGTTGTCTAAATAACCCAAGCCGGTTGGGATGATCGACTCTGATGGGTTTAGCGGATCTGTTGGCCAATCTAAGTCCTAAGAAAACGAAAGAAAAACTAAGCTAAAGAAACTAATCCAAGTAAAAAAAAACAACTACAACAAACTATATACAAATCTAAAACATATATATACAACTTACTAACTAATATTATACAACAATAATTCTATGAAATTAAATGTTCAGCTATCAACATTATTAGATCTCAATTATATATGTACAGTACTTACAAAATACAAATTTTGATCTAAATTTGCAAAAATCATTGGTAAAATGTCTTATGACAGCGAAACCATCATTTTTGGATTTTTTATATCTTTTCTGTGAAAGAAGAGAAATGAAAACTAACTAAGCTGGGAAATTAAAATAATAATCCTAACTGTAAATCTGAACTATATATCTATCTAAACTACTGAGAATTCTCGGATTTATTAACTGTTAAATTGCAAATAACAAACTAACCTGAAGTAACGCTTCCTATTTGTCCTGTGCACAGTACTTGATTTCACTGTTTGATGGGAGGAAACCCACACCAGATTTTCCACAAGCTTCTTGTAAATAGGAAGCAACATTGATCTTTGAATACAAATGGCAGAACAAACAAGACATAAAACGACATCAATCTTAAATTTTATAGATCATCACATTTAGATAAATCCCAGTGCGAAGATTTGCATATAATCGTTCATTTAATTAAGAAGATAAACCTTCTATTAATTAAATTAAAACAGAGTAATTGCTGTGCGTAAACTGAGATACATCAGATATGGACAAAATTTAAATCATAATGCATTAACCTATATCAAATCTTGATATCTAAAGTAGTCAATAATTTGGTAACAAATTAAAATGCACAAAACTTGAATGAAAGTATGATAAATTGAAAGCTAAAACTGTTACAAAGAATCCACTTCCATTCGAGTCTGTATAATCATAAGCCCCCGGTATTTGTTCTCCCAATAGTGATGGGTTGTTTACAAAAAATAACAAGTATATAAAGGCCACGGGGTAAAACATCCCTGTGGGAATTATCAAAAACAGTTTGCAAAAAATATGGGAACAATCTCCCAAATCTCTATTTCTGCCTAAGACTAACAACTTGAAACAAAACTATGTAATAAAAAAGTATGTTCTAAACTGCCACAACACGTCCAATTTCCCATTGAAATTCATATGTACTTGTAGATAGGCAACAACAAACAATTTTAGAAAATGTTTTAATTGTAAAATCAAGAAAATCCAAATTTTTATGACTAGCTACAAAATCTCACGATTCTGTAGATGGTCATATTTACAAACAAAATCATATTAAATGATTCCAAATAATAACAAGAATGTATATGGTGAATCAAACAACTCTTAATTACTAATTCAACACAAGAAAATCATTCTTGGTAAAACAAACCAAATCTTTTATGCCAATTCAAAATAAACGAAATAGTACCGAATTAATTGAATGTTAATAGGGATGTACGTGATCTGTCAACCAATTTTTTATTACCAATTCAAAACAGACATAATCATTTTGACAATTCAAAATCAATGAAATCATTTTTGAATCAACATATTATATTCTATTTATCAAACCAATCTTTGATACTAATCCAACGCATACACAAGAGACTATGCCAATTCAAGACATACAGAATCGTTTCTGAATCAAACCAAACAGAACTAAATCAAACTAACTTAGAACCAATTCAATCGTTTATACTAATTCAAGAACATGAAAATCGTATTAAATAGGTTCAATCCAAACAAATCTATATTCTATTTTAACAAACAAATCTTTTGTACATGATTCAAAACGAAATCATTCTTGGTAATTTGAAAACAACAGAATTGTTTTTGAATCTATTCAAACAAAACAGAACTAATTCAGAGAAAACACAATCGGCTATGCTAATTCAAACCAAATCATTAAAAAATTGATGTTGAAATAACATACCTGGGCTGTAGGAAAACGATTTGGTCAGGATAACTTTGAGTTAACAAAGGTGGTAGCTGCCTCAACATTTCTGAAGACGATAGAACCCGTGGTCTTTTGTCTCTTATCATTGACTTGTAGCCTGTCATTTTCCTTTGACAACATAGTAACCCGTTCCTCCAATGATTTAATTTTAGATTGCAGCAAAGGAACATCCGTGTAGTAACGTTCAAGCCAAGAATTGCATTGAGTACACGGTGGTTGATCGGGCCGAGTCACTACAGGTGGGGGTTCTTTTAAATTACCAGGGGTTCCACTGTGAAACTTAATTCCTGGGAAGTTAGGGTCATCCTTGAGGCACGGTGGGAGGTTGGACACGTAGTCATAAGGTTCAATAGAATAGAGGCCATGAGAGTAAGGGTATTCCTCGATCAAGAAACGTTCAATCTCAGAGTCCGATTCCTCGCTCAAAACAATAGGCTTCTGGTCTATGTTTTGTTTGGGCTTGTTCCAAGCACATCTAGATATCCATCGTGCATTTTTCTTTCCCTTACTCTTGACATCGGTACTACCCTTGCCCTTCTTCCTTACAGGCCTCTTAATGGTCTTAGTATTTTCTTTAGAACACGAGCCGGGCATGGTATCGGGTAGGTCAATGTTGGGGCATTTTGAGGGTTTGACAGGGGGTAGAAGGGTAGGAGGTGGCACGGCAGGCCCAACCAAGGTTTCGGTGACCACAATCTTGTCCATTTGAACACATTTAGGAATGGCAAAGCCATTCCTTGATAGGAAGGATTTCCATCAATCACCACTCAGCTTCAAATGATGAACAATCATGATTTTTCTTAAGCCGTGATGGAAGAGGCTAGAATCAACCTTTTCCTGCTTAAATCGTTTGGCCATTTTATATAGGCTGCATAGGAGCTAGTGAGGCATATTCAGAGGGAATTCTATGAAATTCATAAGCAACTAGAGATGGTAAAGAAACACTAAACCATAATGACCTTCACAAGTCACGAATTGCTTAACAATGGCGAATAAATCGTGCCACCTGGACTTAAGGGTAGTGACAGGCATACCTCTATCACAATTGACAATTTTCCTTGATGTGAGCAGGAGAGGCCATGGCACTTCGTCCACTTTCGAATTCTTAAACCACCTCTACCCTTTAGCTGGAAAACCCATAGCTGAGTTGAGGAATTCCTCATTTAGGTCGAGTTGGATGTCCCCAACCTTAGCCCTGCATCCATCAAACGTGAGGGCAAACTGCTGGGCGACCGCAAGGTTGAAACCCTCAAATTTTTGGATAAAAACTAACCAGCCACTATTCTCCAGGTCTTCACGAATGTTGTCAAATAGCAACAACGTTTGGATGCCATTAGGTTCTATGTGCACTACAGGTGCCATAGGAGAGAGCACATAGTGGACAGGGTAAACGGACAGGGAGTTAGACAGGGTATACGCAGAACTGAAAGCTCACAGGTTTCCTCAAAACCAACAGAGGTAACCTGAGATACAAGGCAGACATTAATGCCTAAGTGTGTGAGGGTGGTGGAATGAAACAAACCCATGCAAAACATTCATATAGAAATGTACAATCGACGATGCTATGGTGATTCAAATCACTATTGGTGTGTGTTAAAAAGCAATGTAAACGACATGCCAATCAAACAACTATTGAAAACCATGATAAGTTGACCCAAATATTTGCACAAGCAATAGTGTTTGTATGATTTAAAACAAAACAATATTTCGAATTTAGCACCAAAGATTTG
>CBVK0100455957.1:0-14859 GCA_900067695.1 Picea abies
AGTATTTAGGTGACACTATAGAAGCGGCCGCGACAACTTGTCCACGCATAAAAATAAAGAGGTACTCACTAGAAATGGTGGGGGGAAATTTGGGAAAGAATTGTGTATTTGTATTTGTATTTGTGTTAGTGGCAATAATAGTCACTCTTGAATATGACACCCCCTTCATCATTATGTCTGGTTTGGTAAATCCATTAGTTTCTCTTTTGACCATCCACAAATTCATATGGTGGGTCCTCCTTGAGTCAATGCTACCAATAGAATTGTCGTGTCGTTCATATGTTCAAGAGAAGTTCAACCGAAACAAACCCTCCATCGAGTTGACCATCTACAATTATAAATTTTCTACCATGTCGGCCTTCCCTGAGTCAGTTCCAATCCACTTCATACTATTATCTACTCCAAATATGTTACTTATTTCGTTTCACTGATGGGGGATACATAAAGGCCCTCCCGTGATGAGTATTTTTCCTTTCAACTTCAACACATTATCTGGGAGCAAGACTTAGAAATCATTTAGTGCCTTAGAGCCTGTATGCCTCAATGTCATCTTTCTTTGCTCTCAATAGTGGGTTCACATCACTGACCCCTGATTGGGATATTCCATCAAATGTTCGACTTCATCTCATTTATTCACATTCGTTGGATTGTACTCAGGTAGCTTGGGAGTCATTGACATCAATGGTGATTTCCCTCGCACTTGTTAATGATTTTCATCATTGACCAGTAATCAAGTGGTTTATACCAAGTTCAACTTTGACACTTGTAATCACATGGTTAGATTCATACTTAAGAATGATGAAAATGAAGACACTGGATCTCATCATTCTGATCTAGGTTGCGACGGAGTATTCATGAATTAGAACTGATACATAGATCCACTGTGTATGTCTCGTGGCTATGTCCAAACTTTGGATTCTTTTAGAGCATAGATCCACTGTGTATTCTTGGTGGCTATACCGATTCATAATGACATGGATCCACAATGTACATTTAGTGGCCATGAATCACTTGAAATTTTGTAATCTGAGTATGGGAATGCCTACCTTAGACAATGGTATATAATTATGATGATTCTTGATTGTTTGCAGGTTCCTGATCGATGTGCTCCTTGTTCAACACATACATTATACAAAGTATTTCAGTTGTTAAGAGTTCTAACTTCATACTTTGGGGGGAATTCTGTTACACATTATTTTGGTCACCCCAGTGACCCACTGGAAACATGTGTTTGTGTTCCCAAAAAAGGATAAAATAGTATTTCTCCATGAGAAGAGTGACTGGATTTTCCTTCTTAAAAACCCTATTAAGGAAGGTCGTCGCAGGCTGCAAGATATGCAAGGTGCGATGATGTTTGATCATCGCCCCCTGCTCTAGAGTTCTATTATGATGCCTCCATAAGATGCTCTATATCTAGGGTGAGATGATACCAAAATCTAAGGAAAATTTGAAGCTTCACGAAAGTTCTACAAGGGGATATTCTAGAAGATGATGTGGCCTCTGAACGGTTTGGATCTTACTCGCTTCTCTGATTTAGTGGGATAATCCTAATATCCTCATCCATCCCTATTTCACTCTATATAAGGAGTGATCTCTTATGGATAAGGCTAAGGTTGAATAAGCTAAGCTTTGTCTGGAGAAATTCTGCCTCATATTATTCTTGGGAGCTTTTCTTTAGTTCTACAAGCTACATCGTGGATATTATTCATTCAAGGGCTATAGAGAAAAGGTGTGTGTGTTAGAGAAAAGGGACATCGAAAGGGGACCTTATGAAATCAAGTCTTTAGTTGTACTCTCCACTTTCCATTCAATATAATGCAGTGATATGTTTCTTTCCCATAAAACCATTCTTGTTTTATTTTATGATTCCTTGATCACATACATAGGTTCTTGTTGACTATATTTGTTGCTTTCGATGTGGTTGGCTTGTGTTCATTTGTAGATATGATATCATAGGAGCATTGGAAAGGAGTGAGGATGAAAATGACAAGAGGAAGCTACATTAAAACCGTATGTTATCTATCTCTTGTAAACTCAATAATTAGAGCTTGGGGAAAGCGTCATATTTTGTTCTATTTTGGTCTAGTTCTAGGTGAAACTAGGGAGATAAGTTTGTGTCCACACTTACCGATTAGTCCAACAACACTTGGTGTAATTGAGATTTGTTGAAGGCTTTCTCCCTTGTTTTTTGTACATGGATTAGTTCATTTTTCCTCCTCTGAGTGGCATCTGGTTCAACATCTTGCTCCTGTAACAATCTCATCACTGGAAATCCTAATGAAGTAGGAAAGATCGCCTCTGTTCCATACACGATATGAAAGGGTGAAGTTGCAATAGACCTTTTAGTAGTGATCCTATCAGCCCACAATGCATGGATAAGATTCCTGTGCCAAGATTTTTTGTTATCTTTCTACGATTTTTTGATAATTTTGGTTAAGCTTTTATTGGATGATTCAACCAACCCATTACCTTGAGGGTAATAAGATGTGGAATGGCCAAGAGTTATATTGTAATCAATACAAAATTTTTCCATATTTTTGGACTTAAATGTTGCTGCATTGTCTGTAATGATTCTTATTGGAAAACCAAACCTAGACAAAATATTGTTCTCCAAAAATTGAATGATAACAATATATTTGTCTTGCCTGGTAGGGACTGCTTCAATCCACTTGGTGAAATAATATGTGGCTGTTAGTATCCATTTATTATTAGTTGGGGAATGTGGCTAAATTTCTCCTATGAATTCAAGGCCCAATTGTCTAAAAGGTGCTTCAACAGAGATAGGCTCCAGGGGAAAAGGCTGCAATTTTCTCTTTCCATCAAATATTTGGCATTCATGATAGCTTGAAACTTCTTTGTAAGCATCATAAAAAATGCTAGGAAAATAAAAACCATCCCTCAATATCTTATGCAAAGTCGTTTTCTAGTAATGGTTCCCTCCACAATCACTTTTATGAAACTCTTTGATGGTATTTTCCACTTCTTCCTCCAACAAACAACTTAGCAAGATTCCTCCTGGATCCTTCCAATACAAAGATTGATTTAAAATACAAAACTTTGTTGCTTTCAACTTCAAAAAATTGGCCTTGTTTTTTCTCAATTCAGGAGGAGCCTACAAATTTCTGAACACATAAATAATGTCAGCATACCATGGGGATTCAAGGAATTTTTGAGATACCTAAGGGGCCTTTTATTCTTCTGAATCTGATGGAAAATCAACAATGAAATTAATTCCCAAGAGCTCACAATTTGTCTATGCCATTAGCTTTGCAAGTCCTTGCCCTTTGATCAACTTGGTAGGCTTGATCTCAAGGTCATACTTCAACAACACAACTATCCATTTTCCTCTTTTTCCCTCGGGGTTAGGCTGAGTTAAGATGTCCTTCACAGAACTGTTGGGTACATAAGAAATGGTATGAGAATGCAAGATATAAACTCTAAACTCATTTATGGCCTTGACCAGTGCATATGCCTGCTTTCCATGATATCATACTTTAATGAGGAATCCCTTAATGTCTTGCTATAGTATTCTATAGGAATCTCAAAATTATGTTCATCTTTTTGTAATAGGACACCAACAATGGTGTTCTATGAGCAAAAAATAAAACAATATAAAGTCTTTTTCAAAATTGGGACTGGCCAACACTGGGGATTTGGTCAATGCCACTTTAATATATTCAAAATATTTTATGGCTTCAGGGGTCCACTTTATCTCACTTCCTTTATTGATCATGTTAGTGATATGCTTTATGATTTCAGCCAGGTTAGGGATGAATCTTCTCAGAAAATCTACCTTGCCCAGGAAGGATTGCACTTCTTTTTTTCTTCTGGGTGTGCCAATTTTAAGGATTACCTCAACTCTGTTGGGACCTATATTTATTCCCTCATTTGAAATAATGTGACCAAACAACTTCCCCTCTTCCATGCCAAAGTTATAATTCTTTGGGTTCAATGAAATGCCAAACTTTATACATTTTTTAAAAGTCCTTCTTAGATGTTTAAGATGTTCTTCATCAGAAACTGAATATACAATGATATCATCTAGGTAAATAACAATAAATTTATATTTCTCATCAACAAAAGATATATCCATAGCCCTTTGAAATGTTGCTCCTGCATTCATGAGCCTGTTGAGTTGAGAAAAAGGTACAAATATTCTCCTTATTACTATGGTTTGTGATATATTATGTGTTGAAGTTTTGATTAATTTGAAGTAATTAGGAAATAAAATGGTTAGAAATTCTTTTAGAAATATTATTGAATGATATTAGATATTTTCTGAATTTTGGTTTGAATTTCTTTGATTTTATGCAAAAAATGGACAATTGGACAATTGTTGTTAACTCAAGATAATTAAGAATATTATGGAGATGCATAGACCATTGTAGATCAAATAAATTAGGCACGAAACAATTTAAAGGAAGATTGACTCTTTATCTTGTAATCTTCATAAATAGTAAAAGAAATCCTGAGGATATTTCGATCCTAAAGATAGCTTACTTTACTTATTTAATTGTAATATATAAAGGATAGTGAATAATAGAGGGATACCCAAGGATTTTGACCAAACATTCAGATCTCTGAATTGTTGACATTCTGTACAACAATATTTTGTAAATAGTTTATCAGTTATGGAATTAATGAAAGATTCAAGTGTTTTGATCATCCCTACGTACTGATTTTTTAGTAGTAGTATCTTCTGAAGACCGTGGGCCCAATCAAAAGGAGTTACTGTATCATATGTAATCGTATCAATTATGTTTTATTTCTATGATTTGAATTTCCTTGCAACAATTAAGATAAATTCATGAGTGTGTTGATTCTTTTATGAAATAGTTATGCTATTCATTTGCCTGTGATAGATGTTTCATTTAAAGATTATTAATTGTTGTTCCATTTTCAATTGTTGTTAGTTTATTGCTTGTGGATTCCTTTCATTTTCGCATACGTTGCTCCTTTTATCAAATTCACATTTGTTGTTCCTTTCGCTTAATTCACATTTGTTGTTCCTTTCATTTAAATCACATTTGTTGTTCCTTCTTAAATATACAATAGATCACTGTTCTTTTCCAGTATGTTAAATAATCATTGAGAGATTGATTCATTAAGTATTTTCATAGACTAGATTCTTGTTTCTTAGATAAATGAATTCATCAAATTGATTGGCGTTTTTATTCATGGTGTGTTATTGATCAGATCACAATTTTGTTGAGTGATTTATTAGTTTCAAAGTTTTTAATGAATGAGTAAGAACTTGATTATTGCAGTAATTTAGATAGACTCGGATTTTCTTTAGCTGAATTATCTACATGTTTGAAAAACCTCTATAACTATCTACATAAACTTTGCTGACATTCTTGAAAGAGAAGACAAATCCTTAGTTGATAAACTAATGTCAGACTAAGGTTGTTTTTAGGACATCTTTATAGCCCAAAATTTTGGCATTGTTGTCAGGGAGAATGTCAAAGATAACATTGGTTGCATCTTTGGAGGATGAGGTATTGAAAACTGAAGGTAAGAACCCACATAAGAAACAAGTAAAATGATTGTGCCAACACCTACATTCAGTTGATGCATAGAGATTATATAGGTGCATCAAATTTGTGTCTATGTGTATGACTAAGAAGAAAGAACCTGAAAAAAAAAAACCCCACCAAAAACTACAAAATCCCAGGGCCCAGTGCCCCCTGGAAAGAGCACTTTCATAGAAGAAATCATCCGAAAAGATGAATCTCAAGCCTCGGTTGGACCTCGAAAAGGTTCTACCTGAATCCCTCAAGCAACAAAATCACCAACTGCAACTCATGCTAAGGTTCATAGCGGAACTAAAGGAACCGAACAGAGTTTCCAAAATACACACCCCACTTTTTAGTCCTTTGGACGAGGGAAATTCTTGTAATTTGAGAGAAGGAAAAGGAGAGACCAGTGGAACTGCTGATTCAAACCCACCATGACCTAAACCTGAATCTCTTTTGATTCTAGCAGGAAAAGGAACACCTGAAATCCCAGACTTGGGAAATGTGACTAAATTCCCTAAAGGACTAAGGAATCAACCACCCCAAATAGAAAAACCAAAAATCCATGAAGATTATTGGCACATTTTCAACCAAATAGCACAACAAAATCAACCACGGCCCTAGACTTCCTATTTATGCAAAACAAATCAAAGAATTATGTGGGAAGAAGTCCGGAAAGAAAATTAAGAATCCATAAATTGTTCATGTGGTAGGAACTTTGTCCGATCTTATTCTAGGAAAGAAGGAGCCAATCAAGTACATGGACCCATAGAATCCCATGGTAATAGTTCAGATACATGGTTTTTTTTTCCAAATACACTGGTGGATTTGGGGGAAACCATCAATATTCTAACCATCGAGACCTGTAATATCTTGGGTATCACCTCCTTCGAATATAATTCAACTATGTTAGAATTGGGCAATAGATTGGTGGTTAAACTAGTCAACACTCTACAAGACATATCAATTTTGGTCGACTCCTGGGAATACCCAGTTGATTTCCTAGTTATCAACCCAAGAAGTAGACTCGATGGAAACCCATTGATATTGGGATGACCATGGCTAGAAACATTATATGCATACATAGGATGTCGCACAGGCAACAGGACAATTTCTAGGGGAAGAGCTATAAATAAACTCTTCCTATATCCTCTAGCAAAACCAAGTCCTCTTGAAATACATCAGAAGTTGAAACCACCTAGATATACAGAAGAAAACCTATGATCTCTTCTCACACTGGAAGAATCTCTTGGGCTCAAAAACCAACTAGAAGATGATGTGATCAACAACTTCATTAATAACCCAACTGCGGTAAGCAACCCAACATGTCAAATGCTAAAAGTTGTTTTAGATAATGAAGCACAGGGAGACCCTTTGGAAGAATTGATGGAGCAACAGATTCCCACTACTGTTGTCTATAAAATCTCTTTAGTTGAAATTGCACTAGGGAAAATTCTGAATATTAATGCCAATTTGAATGAGCAACAATAACAAAAGTTGATTCAGATCCTTTCTAAATATCAACATGATTTTTCTTGGGAGTATCCCGGCATGAAGGTCATTGATCCCCACCTCTGTACACATCATATCTATATTGAAAAAATGCTTGATCCATTCGACAACCACAACGAAGATTGAATCCTCATCTTAGGGACGTTGTTAAATACAAATTACAAAAACTATTGGATATTGTAGATTTCATTTATCCTATTTCAGAAAATTGGTGGGTCTCTCCACTGATAGTCTTCCCTAAGAAGAATGGGAAGTGGTGAATCTGTGTAGACTACAGAGAACTCAATAATCTACCCAGAAGGACCACTTTCCCCTACCTTTTCTCGATCAAGTCCTTGATACTTTAGCAGGGAAGCAATGTTTCTCCTTCCTAGATGGTTTTAGCGGTTATAATCAGATTCAGATTACTCTGGAAGACCAGGATAAAACTACATTTACATGTCCCTGGGGTACCTTCTCATATTGAGTATTTTCCTTTGGATTATGTAACGCTCCAACTACATTCTAGAGAGCTATTTTAATCATATTTTCTTATTTGATTAATGAAGGACTTAAAGTTTACATGGACGATTTCACCCCTTATGGCACTGACTTTGATCAAGATTTAAGCAATCTGGAGAAGGTATTGGAACGATGCATTGCTACCAGGCTATGTTTGAATCATGAGAAATTTCATATTATGATGACTGAAGGTGTGGTATTAGGACACTATGTTTCTATAGATGGAATCAAGGTAGATGCAAAAAAAATAGAGGTAATCCTTAATCTGCCTACACCTCGTACAAAAACCGAGGTACGTAGATTCCTTGGTTGTGCAGGATATTATCATAGATTCATAGAATAAGTTTCAAGGTTAGTTGCACCTTTACATGATTTAACTGGTAATGTGGAATTTCAGTGGTCTGACAAGTGTAATGTTGCATTTGCAGATCTCAAAAAGATGGTTTCAATAGCACCAATGTTGAGAGGACCAAACTAGAAATTACCATTTCACATCTCCTCAAATGCATCAGATATCTCCATAGGTTCTATCCTTGGACAGGAAGAAGACAAGAAACCTTACACTATTTATTTCATTAGAAAAAATCTTACCCCCACCGAATTAAATTACACAGTAACAAAAAACCAAATTTTAGTTGTTATACATGCTACTAATAAATTTCACCACTATATAGCAGGCTATCCAGTTATTCTGTATACTGATCATTCTATTGTAAAATATTTATCTAACAAACCAATTAATAATGGACGGGTTACTCAGTGGTTGTTGTTATTGAAGGAATTCAACACAACCATTAAGGATCGACCCGAAAGAGAGAATCTTGTTGCAGATTTCTTGTCTCGCATACCCAAAACGGATAATCTTTGACAGTTGACAATCAATTTCCAGACAGATACTTGTTTGTTATCACTGTTAATATTCCTTGGTATGTTGATGTGGTGAATTATCTGGAATATAGGAAACTACCAACACACCTATCATCAAGAGAAAGGAAATTAATCGTTCAACGCAGTGCACATTCACCTGGATTGGTGGATATATTTTTCACACAGGGTCTTGTTACAAGCGAAAAACTCTCTATGGCCAAGGGTAAACCACAACAGATAGGTATGACTATAGAAATCAACTCAATTCCAACATATGCTATATAAACTAATGTGCAATACAAGGAAGAGGCCTACCTTGATCCAACGTTTGATGATGTTCCACCATTGAGCACTTTGACCCAAAGCTTTATACCCGCGAGAAGTTCTCAACAAGCAAGAAAAGAAAGTATATAGTGATGATATAAAAGGGTTATCAAACCAGATAGCATAATTCATTAATAAACATTACAAACATGCCCATGGATAATAATCATATATTTGCAAGATATCAATAGGACAAGAAAGGAGTATTTCTATTAATAATTGATCAACATAAGTGTCAACATTACAGACTTCCATGTCAGCATGGTTCGAAACCAAGAAACCAATTTCCTTCCAACTGGGTCCCCACCACTTCAATCCTACACCAAAGGCAAGCTCATGATAAAGAGGAAAAGAGGTCCTCTCAATAACAAGGGAAGAGCTTGGGGACTGAACACTATGTTTAGACTTGAGGGACAAAAAATATGAAGTAATTTCTACAGAGTAACTTTGCTCTCAAAGTTTAATGTTTTCTCCTCTTTTTCCATAGTTCAAAATTGTGCTCTTATAGCCTCCAGAATGCAACTGAAGGGCCGATTTAGAACATTTCCAGTACATGGAAGGCCAAGGATCAGAGATCTTTTGTCGTGACATGGAAACCCGACCTCATTTTGTATTTTTTGGCACAAATTCTGATATACACGAGATGTAATGGAGCAGCAAGTGTATACACATCTTGCATAGCAGTTAGGGAGTGTATATGTGGAAAGATGTATATTTTTTAGCTCTAGATTCATCAAAAAGGGATAAAAAGTCTGCATAGGGAAATGGAAAAAGGCCCTCTATGCAAGATAGAAATGGTGAGAAAAATCTTGATATAACAGATGCCCCTTAATGTGTGAGATCAGAGGAGTATCTGTGATGATCGAAATACATTATAAATAACCCAAAATTGGAGTGGTAGAGAACCAGTTGGATGAACTCAATTTCTTGTTACATTATGTACTAACTTTACATACATGGCTACCAAGAATACAATGCAGATCCATGTGGAAAATATACCAAGCAAGTGTTTATGGCCATGAATAGGAAAATACAAATGCAGTATATGCCAAAAGCTGTCATAGTCATGAGCAAGGCCCAGTGAAACCAGTCTCAAAAATCAATCTGAAGATATCTGTATACCATGGAGTAAAATTGGATCTCCCATGATCACTGAAGTCAAATAGGTATTGATCCAATGAAATGGAAGCAACAACTCAGGAAAGTTGTGGCCACATAGTGATGTCTTCAATTCTTCTACACTATCCGCCAATGGTGAAAGTCTACATCATGTGAATAAATGAGTTGAGGTTGAACACGATGAGACATCGTTTGATTACCGATCATTGAAGTATACCATTAACAAATGAGAGATAGCCTACCGATAATGAAAGTAGGTATAAAGGCACCGATTACATCTCTACAAATGTGAATAAAGGAGTTGGTGTTTAACACTTGAGATATCCATTGATCATGAGACATTGATGTATTCCCATATGTCAATGGCGAGAGAGCATGTGACTAATGACTGCAAGCCTCAAGGTACTCATAAAACTCTAGGTCCCATATTCAGAATAAATAAGTTGAAGTCGATGTAAGGAGACCCTCTGAAAGGTGAGCATTGAGGCATCTCTCATCATTCAACATGAGAAACAAAGTAGGAGCTTCATGATTTAGTGGATATCGAATGAAGAACATGTTCACAAACCAACGACCCTGTGTCTTTCACATGTGCCAAATGCAAGTGATACATGAAAAGGACCCCCTAAATAGTGGCCAATGATGAAACACTGCTGACAAAGGCGAGGAAACCACCAATAAGGCTAATGGAATCCAAGACACTACACGAATCCCAAAGTGTGAATAGATGTCTTATCGTCGAACACAAGGGAAACCACCCAGTCAATGACCAATGATGAAATGTTGATTCTTGGGTTCAAGGTGATCTACCAATGATGAAAGTAGGGCCAGGGTGCATGATAAGACCAAAGTATCATGTGATTCCGAGACAAAATGAGGGTATGGATGACATGCAAAGTCAAGATTTCTGAGGATTGGCTGACACAGGTTGATAGACTTCCTTTGAACAAGAGCATGAGACATATGGTGAATTTCGACAACATGGCCTCAATGATGTGACAATTGGATGCAAGAGGCATCAATAATGTTCTCTATAGGGACTAGAAGAGTAACCAGTCAATAGAGAAAACTTTGTAGCGGGATCAGCTTCCTAAGGCCATGCTAAACCCAAAATTATGATGACACACGTACTCAATAAATTTGTGCTCTGTTCAAAGGTGACATGACTGTTGTTAATTACAATATAGTATTCCCTTCTCACCCATCTTTGTTTTATTTTTTTTTCATAAAAAATGAATGTTATGATGCAGAGGAGGGAACAAGTGTTGCAAGTAAGAAAAACTAGTTCCACCAGTGGAACGTACCTATGCTCAATGCAAGGAAATGCATGCGAGAGATGGACACTCAGGGGGATGTTCCCTCCAGGGTATAGGGTGTCAAATTGTGAAGGATAAAAACAAGGCTCTGCTTGGTTGAGGATGCAAACTTCTTAGGCAATGGTTTATAACGCAAAGTGAGAACTGGCTAAAGGCTTAATACAAAAATCAAGGGCATGAGATGCAATCACAACTTAACGCTAAAAAATGTCCTTTTTTATATCTGTTAGTCTACTTAGTGTGAAAAAGGGGTAAATTTGTGCCAAATAGACGTCTTTTCAAATCTAATTTATGAGTGTGAAAAGACAAGTTCACTCAACAATCTTTTCTATTTTTTATAGTGAGTTGGAAAAGAGAATAACTAGGACTCATGATATTTCAAGTCCAATTTTAACAAGTTTTAAAGGGACAAATCACTCAAAGATCTTTTCAGTTTTTTTTTTAGATGAGTCAGAAAAGAGCTTAACTAAGACTCGTTAGGAAGATTCTAGGCATAAATCCACGAGGGAGGCCAAGGCTCCTGTGCGAACCTTTTGTGGAATGTCGGTATCTTATGAAGAACTAACATAATCTTGGGAAAACCCAAAGCTCTCCAAGTCGAGGAGGATAAAGTGATAATGAAGGGTATCGTCTCCATTGTATATCAGATAATGTCTCTTCTTGGAAAAGACATAGGGAGAGGCATTGAATACCTCACAAGACCATCCCAATCAAAGGGAACATCATCAAGACTTGGAGGGAGAGAACTCGAAAAGAGTAAAACTCTCTCTTGTTCAGAAGGTGTAAGACTAGAAATGCTAAGAAAATGGCATAGAAGGTATAGAACCAGAACCAGAAGATCAGGATCGACCAAAAATTGCATCGACGCGACTGCTTCCTTAGAATTGTCACTCTCCAAGAGAAGAGTGGGATCAATCGAATATTGCATTGATACGACCACTTCCTCAACCATTGGTTGAATAGGATGCAATACCACAAGGTCAAGAGGTAAATCACCCCAAAAAACAGGAGTGTTGTCGATCGAAGATTGCATCGACACGACTATTGGTTGAACAAGATGCGAGACAACAATATCAAGAGACACATCACCCTTGAACATAGGAGAGGTGTCAGTCGAAGATTGCATCGACATAACCACGGGTTGAATGAGATGTGAGACAACAAGGTCAAAGGATGCATCAACCCCTAAAGGAAAAGGGGTGTCAGTCGAAGATTGCATTAGCATGATCGTTGTATCAACCAAAGAAGGAACTGAGTATTGTGAAACCATAGATTCCTCATAACCTGAAGGGCCTTTAGGTGAGCCCCGTGCTTCTGGTATCCCATCAATAACATGACACAAACGAGTAAGGTGAATTCCTTCACAAGTCCTGCAAAGGAATCTAGGCTTACGTCTGAGACGTCTAGGATTCTCAATAATATGAATGTCCCCAGTGTGACTTGCAGTGGTTGGTGACATGCTACCAGTATGACTTGTAGAGTCTAGTATAAAATCTCCAACATGACTAGCAGAGGTTGGTGATGGATCCCCAGCATGAGTAGCAAAGGTTGGTGATGAATCCCCAACATGAGTAGCAGAGGTTGGTGATGAATCCCCAACATGAGTAGCAGAGGTTGGTGATGAATTCCCTACATGAGTAGCAGAGGTTGGTGATGAATCCCCAACATGACTAACAAAGTTTGGTGATGAATGTGCAGTGTGACTAGCAGTGACCAGAAATGTGCCCCCAACATGACTTGCAGTGGCTGGTTCCAGGTCTTCAACATGACTCGCAAAGGTTGTCGACCAATCTCCAACATGACTATCAGATGTTGGTGATATAATGCCATTATGACACACAATGACTGGACTTGTGCCCCCAGCATGACTTGCAGTGGCTGGTTCCAGGTCTTCAACATGACTCGCAGAGGTTGTAGACCAATCTCCAACATGACTAGCAGAGGTTGGTGATATAATGCCAGTATGACACGTAGTAACTGGACTTGTGCCCACAACATGACTTGTAGCAGCTAGTTGCAGGTCTTCAACATGACTCGCAAAGGTTGTCAACCAATATCCAACATGACTAGTAGAGGTTGGTGATATAATTCCAGTATGACACGCAGTGACTGGACTTGTGCCCCCAACATGACTTGCACCGATTGGTTGCAGTTCTTCAACATGACTCGCAGAGGTTTTCGACCAATCTCCAACATGACTAGAAGAGGTTGGTGATATAATGCCAGTATGACACGTAGTGACTAGACTTGTGGCCCCATCATGACTTGCAGTGGCTAGTTGTAGGTCTTCAACATGACTCATAGAGTTTGTCGATCAATCTCCAACATGACTAGCAGAGGTTGGTGATATAATGTCAGTATGACATGCAGTGACTAGACTTGTGGTGGTAGTGAATTGTGGCATTTGAGTCCAAGGTGCATGGAAAGATTGATTTTGAGAAATTTTAGGCTAGGAAGGATCTTGCTTTAGACCCTGCCCCTGTCCAACAGGATAGTATCCTCCTCCATACTGATTCATAAAGGGGTGTAAGGGCATCGACACTGAGGAAGCCACTTGCGAAAAGAAAGTGACATGACAAGGGTTACTCACTTGAGGATATATGTTGCCCCCAGGAAAAGGAACTTTGTGAGGGGGGTTGCCCATACTATAAAAATAACTCCCTCCAGATGAAATAGAGGAGGACAGACAAAGGTCCTCCATGGGAAACGTGTTTGTAGGAACTAACATAATGAAAGAAGGATAAGTGGACAGAGTGTGATATGTATAATGATTGATTAATTGGGCACTTACTTATCACATAGTGGATTCATAGGAAGGAAGATTCCAACCTCCTACCATAAGAGGTGCTTGAAGGATATGACTCCCACCAAATGGAGAGGGATAAGAAGGAGGCATCACTCCCCCAGACCAAAAAATTGTATTCGCATAAGGAGATGAGACAGAGGATGGTAAGTGCGAAGACATATCAGACATACCATGAGAAAAATGATTAGAGACCCAAGGCATAGACTGGGTACCTTAATTATTCATACCATAATGCAAAGCAGAAGGATTTGTCCCCATGAAATGAGTGAACATCATGGGGGGGTAGTATTAAATGAGGGAGAAAAAGGAAATCCATTGTCCATGATAAAAAGGACTCAACACGAAATCCTATGGTCAACTAATAATCAAAGAGCATACCAAAAATTCAAATGGCCAATATGCATGAAAATGGGCTAAAGTGGCTGAGTGGCCTCCCTCACTAAAGAAGGTATGTCTTGTCCAAGAGGGACCTGAGACGCCCTGCTAAAGTTTGGAGGTAACATAATCAGTTATAAGGTCCCTCGTAGGCTTAACAACCAGTCGGTCAGATCCCCTCGGAGAGGTAATCCTCCACAAAGGTTGTGTGTTGTCCGACCCCTATCTAACTCAGGATACAAGCAGAATAACCCCTAGAAGTAACCTATGAGATACCTAAGTCAAGAAAATAATAAACCATTGTATAACCAATCCACAAGCGAGCAGTCATAAGTCAGGATCACCGTATGGGCAGGGTAGAAAATCCTGAAACCTTGAAAGCACCGCCTCTCAAAAAGGTATGGGTATGTTGACGGGAAAAAATGAACGCTCGCCAACTGGAAGAGTGGATCCGGTCCGGGGTCATCTAAATAACCCAAGCCGTTTGGGATAACCCACCCTGATGGGTTTAGCGGCTCCATTA
>CBVK0100455958.1:0-12038 GCA_900067695.1 Picea abies
CCTGCGTAAAGAATCCAGTTAAGTTGTTCGATGGGAGGAAACTCGCATCAGATCTTCTGCAAGCCTCTAGTAAACAGTAAGCAACAATGCTCTTTTGAATATCGATAACAGAACAAACAAGACATAAAATGTTACAGAAATCTTATAATTTACAAATCGTCACATTTAGATAAATCTGTGTGCAAGGATTTGTACAAATAATTCAATCAACGAAAAAGGTAAACCTGTAATTCATTAACTGAAGCAGAATAATTGTTGTGTTTTTAAATAAGAGAGGTCAAATATGGAAAACATATAAATCAAGTCACATCAACCTACAATGAATTACAATAGCTAAAGTAGTGGATAATAAATTGCAAACTAATATGCAGAAAACTTGAAACAAAAGATTGATATATTAAAGCGAAAGTTGTTACAAGACATCAACTTTCATCTCAATCTGAATCAAAAATTCATAATTTGGTTCTCCCACAGTGATGATGATGGGTTTATTGCAAAAAATGACAAGTATTTAAAGACTTCCCACAGGGTAAAACATCCCTGTGGGAATTATCAAAACAATTTACACAAATCTGGGGATAATATCCCAAGTTTCTAACTCAAGCTAACAACCTAAAACAAAACCATATCCAAAGTATCTCCTAAACTGCCATAACATGCCCATTTGCTCATTGTAATTCGTATGTACCTGAAAGATGGCAAAAATAGACAAGTTAAGAGGATATTTTATTGATAAAATTGTCAAAAAACTAATTTTTAAGACTAGCTACAGAATCTTACGATTCTGTAGCTGGTCTAAATTGAACACAGAATCGTTTCAAAACCAATTCAAATCTTAAAGAATATATTTGAACTATTGAACAATATTTGATTGCTAATTAGAAACCAAAAGAATCATTCAAATCGACACTTGTATGCAAATTGGAATAGACTAAATCGTGATCAACCGAATGATGACAAAGATGGATACACTCTGTTCAATCTCTTATCACCAATTCGGGGTAAACAAAATCTCTCATATAATTCGACAGCAATGAAATTATTTTCATGAACCAATTCCAATCGACACAAATAGTTTATGTTGCTTCAGCCATCAACAAAATCATTGTCAAATCCAAACAAAATCAACAGGATCATTTTTTATTTATTTTTAATTAATAGAACTATATTAAACATATACAAATGATCATGCTATTTGCAAATCAAATCAAAACTTGTATTTAAATTGAAACAAATGAAATCATTATTGAATTAATCAATTGATAACAGGATATGTGGGATTTGTCAAATGTTTGTTATTGCCAATTGGGAGCAGACATAATCGATTGAAATTCAATGAAATCATCACTTGAATCAATTTCAAAATGAACTATTAGCCGAGTTTTTCATACGAATTCAACAGAGACAAAATATGTCGATCTGAGCTTAACAAAATAGTTTTTGAAAATCAAAACCAACGGAGCAGCATCAAATCTATTTTTGATACCAATCCAACTCATACAAGCAATTGTCCTAACTCAAGACACACAACAATCATTTGCAAATCAAATCAGACAGGAACGAATCGAAACAATTTGAGTTCGATACAATTGTTATGAATCAACATAGTTCCACGATTTTAGCGAATAGATCTTTTGCACAGGTTGAATGTAATCCAAATCCAAACGAGAATGTTGATTCAATACAAAATAGATTCGTTTTTCCAATTTAATAGACTACATCATAATTATCAAACCAATCCATAATAATGATGCATTACACTCATAAAAGATCATACCGATTCAATCCTATGAAATCATTTCAAAATTAAATCATAAGAACTAAATCAGATCCGATGGCATCCAACCACAACAAAATCGTATCAAATCAAAACATAACTGTGTTCTAATTTTAGCATAAAAATCTTTTGTATAGGCCAGATGCAATCAAAATCCAAGCGAAAGCAAACCCCATTGATTTCGTTAATTCAAACCAACAGAATTATTCTAAAACGAATCAAACCTAGTCAAAACCAATCGATTGCTAAATAGGGCACAACAAAATTGCATAACCAAATCATAGCTACATTTGAGTTTAGTAAAATGAATCTACTATACAGGATCCATAACAAAATCGTTTGAACTATAACAAAATCATTTCGAATCAAAACAAACAGAGCTAATTTGGAAGTAAAACCGAATATGTTATAATAATTCAAGCAAAATTACAAAGCAAAACTCATATTGAAATTCATACCTGGACAATAAGAAACGACATCAATTATGATAGTTTGGAATTGACGAAGGCTGTAGCCGATTTGACAATCCTGAAGACAATCGAACCAGTTTTTTTTTGTTTCTTATCATCATCTTGAAACCTGTGACTTTCTTTTGACAGCACTGCAACTTGCTCCTCCAACGATTTGATCTTTGATTGCAATAAGGGAACGTCAATGTAATAACTCTCTAGCCACACATTACATTGGCTGCATGATGTTTGCTCAGGCTTCGACATCACAAGCGAGGGTTTGTTTAAATCACCAGGGGTTTCCTTGTGTAACTTGATTCCTGGGTATTTAGGATTGTTTTTGAGACAAGAGGGTAAATTAGATACATAGTCATAGGGTTGCTCGGAGCATAGGCCATGGGAATAGGGATACTCTTCAGCCAGGAAAGGCTTGATATCGGAGTTCGAGTCCTCGCTCAGAAGTATGGGATTTTGGTCGACGTTTGGCTTAGGTTTATTCTGGGCAAGTCTCGATATCAATCGAGCATTCTTTTTACCCTTGCTGTCGACAATAGGATTACCCTTGACTTTCCTACTCATAGGCTTCTTGACAGCCTCAGTCTTGTCTATTATGATGTTGGGTAGGTCAATGTCAGGGCAAACCAAGGGTTTGGCAGGGGGGTAGAAGAATATGAAAAGGCACGGGTGGCCCGACCATAGTCTCACTAACCACAACTTTATTGACTTGAGCAGACTCCGGATTAGCAAAGCCATTTCTGGATAGAAAGGCTTGCCAATTATCGCCATGAAGGTTTAAATGGTGGATGACAATGAGTCTAACCAAGCCATGATGAAACAAGTTGTTATCGGCCTTCTCGCGTTTGAACCTCTTAGACATCTTGTAAAGACTACACAAGAAGTAATGCGACATGTTCAAAGGATAACCCATGAAATTCAGCAATAACCGGAGGTGATACAGAAAAACCAAGCCATACCGACCTTCACAGGTCACAAATTGTTTCATAATTACCAAAATATCATGCCACCTGGGTTTAAGGGTGGAAATAAGCATACCTTTATCAAAGGAGACAACCTTCCTTGATACGAATATTAATGTCCACGACACCTCATCAACTTTGGAGTTTTTAAACCATCGCTGGCCCGTGGCTGCTAGTCCTGTAGTACAGCTTATGAATTCTTCATTGAGTTCAAGTTGTATGTCACCTACTTTATCCCTACACTCGTCAAAGGTGAAGGCGAATTGTTGGGCAACCGAAAGGTTGAAGCCCTCGAACCTCTGTATAAACATGAGCCAACCACTATCTTCTAAATCCTTTCGAGCATTATCAAATAGTAACAGGGCTTGGTTTCCATTTGGCTCTACGTGCACCATCGGTGCCATAGACAGTAGCACATGGTGAGCGAGGTGAACAGGCCAAGGTTTGAACATAGCATACGCAGGGGCAGAACGCTCACAGGCTTACCCAAAAACTAGCAAAGGTGAGCTGGGATAGGGGGAAAACATTAATGACAGATCATGCAAAGGTGGTGGAGCTATTTTGGCCCATGAAAAATAGTCATATCCACAGTACAACCGCCGACGCATATAACTATTCAACCCACTATTTCATAGGTTAAAAACTATGCCATTCAATCAACCAATGAAATCTATGGTAAGTGGATTAAACATTTGCACGAGCAATAGTTATAGTTTCAAAACCAAAGCAATAAATCGAAATCACACCTGGGTTTGATTATATGAACTATGTGTTGTATGAAACGATTTATACTGAGGGTTTAACCATAATACCAATGTGTTTTCATGAAACCAATGTGTGAAGGGAATCGATTTAAAAACTATATAAATCAAACCACCAATGCATCACAAACTTGATTAAAAGAACATCATCACAATCTTGTAAAACGAAGTCATATTAACAAATAAGAATGCCAAATGAACAAGGATCTTGGAGTCTTGTCAATTGTATAACGATAAGTAAATTGCAAACGCAATGGGCATATTGACAAGAATGATTACATCAATCCAGTGACAATTTTAATGTGACTTCGAAAACCAAGTTTTCATGCTTGCAGTTGTGAAAACAAGAACAAAGGTAAGTGTGAAAATAACACAAAAATAATAGTGTCATTTTATTCAAGGATTGCGACGAAAATCAAGGTTTGCAAAACACTGGTCTAGGCAGCTTATAAGGACAGTAGAAAAATGTGAATTGGCTGCCAACAATGGTGACACACTGGTAGAAGCAGTTATCTCTGCCAAAAAGAAGAAACTCAGATTAGGATAATGAGAAAAATTCTATCTCAAAAATAACAACCAGAAAAATCGTGTAAACGTCTTCATTAACCACAGATTCTAGCAGTGTTTAAAGGATGAAAACTGATAACAGTCTTAAGAAAAGCGAGCCATGATATTAAAGATAAAATCCCCAATACTGTTGATAGAGCCACTGCTGCCAGCAGGTGTCCATAGCCTCGACAGGGTTTCCATTTAACCCACTCTGATATCCGTATCCTGCCAAGAAGTTCCAACTTAGAATAAAGGACATTTTAAGGTTAAGAGGTTTCTTATTTGCAAATTTTCATATACCTGACATTGCTTCGCTGCCAGCGGGCTTGTTCAGTACCTCGACGAAGTTGTCTTGGCGTCATGCATGCATTTACCCACTGCCAGCATACCTGTTCATCATCCTGGCGGGTTTACAAGCACTTCCCACAACTCTATTAATAATTTTCTTTGTTTTTTAACAATATATGATCGAGCGAGGTGACGCTGAAAATCATGGTTTTTTAACATATTTTTTACAGACCTCATCAAATTTTTTAGAATTGTCCTTTATTAATATCTAGAAATGTTTCATTTACAGAACCAACTTTCTAAGGCAGGGAGACATCTTCTGAGTCATTCCCTTAAGGAATAGGGAAAACGTAAAAAGATAATAGATGATCGTGGCAGGCTTCACTCAGAGATCGAAATCAATTAACTTCTTTCAAACAACAAACTTTTTGCCAACATAGATGTAAATTTCAGAAGTACACAACTGATGTTTATACAATTTTTTTAGCAGTCATTTCAGTGAAGGATTTTTTTGTTTTCTTCGTCAGAATAGCTCAGTATGCATGTACGTGTATTTCCAAAAACATAAACTGATAAACTCAAAGGAGAAATCGAAAACAAAACAACAAAAGAAAATCAAACAAAGCAAAATATGTACATAATATACAAGGGTTGTCATCAAGCGAAATATCTTTTTAGAGCCTGGCCATTCACCGGATAGGTGTTAGGCTTCCCTTCTAGATTCTGCAATCGAAAAGAACTGGGACCCAACTTCTCAGCAATTAAAAATGGTCCAAGCCATAAGTTTTGAAATTTCATGTGCTCTCCCTTTCCCTCATGCGGTTTGTCCAATTTTAGGACGAGATCACCTACTTCGAAGTTCCTATCAAAGGCAGAGTTAGAATCGAACCATATTTTGACTACTAGTTGATGCTGATCTAACTTACATTTAGCTTGGGCTCTTACCTCTTATAGCTTCATCAAAGCGTTAATTCGGTTTTCTAAAGGGGGCAGTCTTCTTCTTGAATTTTCTGTGATAGCTGAAGTGAATGAAGAAGAATGTGTGGTGGCAGAATTGCTTCTTTGCCATAAACAAGAAAGAATGGAGAGTTACCTACAACAGTTTTTGGTGTTACCCTATCAGCCCAAAGTGCATTTAACAGTGCATTGTGCCAGTTTTTGTGATTTTCAACCATCGTTCTCTTGATGATTTTAATCAGATTCTTATTTGTTGAATCTACCAATCCGTTTCCCTGGGGGTAATAGCTAGTAGAATACTTCAATTTAATTCCTTTTTCCAAAGAGAACTCGCTCATCTCAAGAGAGGAAAAGTAAGAAGCGTTATTGAATACTAAACAGTCAGGGATACCAAAACAATTAATAATATTTGAATTTAGAAAGGAAATTACCTGACTAGTGTTCACATTTCTTAATGCGGCAGCTTCAGACCACCGGGTAAAGTAATTTTTGGCTGTTATGATAAAATTATGCTGCTGTGAGGATGGTAGGTTGATTGTACCTATGATATCAAGGCCCCACTGCTGAAAATGAGAGTCTACTAAAACAGGCTGCAAAGGAAAGGCTAGTTTCTGTAACCGCCCTGACGCTTTCTAACAAATAGTACACTTACGACACAAGGCATGGGCATATCTAAAAAGTGTGGGCCAGTAGTAACTGGCTCTCAAAACCTTATAGGTAGTGGTGTCACCACCAAAGTGACCACCAGCTTCTCCTGCATGCAACTCTAGTAAAAAAAATTCTGCTTCGTCTTTCTTAAGACAACGCATCAGTACGCCATCAAAATTTTGACGAAACAAAATACCATTAACCAAATGAAAGGAGGCAGAATTTAATCTCAATGCTCTTCTTTTAATGGGATCTAGGTGACAAGGGGCTGATCCATGTTCAAGAAAGAATTTTATATCATCATACCAGGGACTGACAGAGTTTCGTGCACAACAGATTGCATTTTGATTGTGTTGTCCTAGGTTTGACATATCATTTTCTTCTTGCTGTCCTGCGGCTGAGTCAGCAAATAACTTGCATAACCCTTGGCCTCTCACTATTTGAGCTGGGGTAATTTCTATGTCATACTCCTGCAAGGATGTAACCTAGTTAGCTCTCTTTTCACCTAGTTCCTTCTTCACTAACAGGTTCCTGACGGTTGGGTAAGGGACAATAACTTTCATCCTAGATTTCAAGAGATAAGATCAGAAATTCTTAACTGCTTTGAAAACAGTGTAGGCTTGCTGATCTACCACTGGGTAATTAAGTTCAACTCCTTTGAAAGAAGAGCTCATAAAGGCAATGGGTACTTCGTTGTTTTCGACGTTCTTTTGAGTTAGGACAACGGTGTAGGAACGGTCAGAAGCAAAAGTGTAGAGCGTAAAGTCTTGTGAAAAGTCGGGGATCATGAGAGACGGAGCGTCTATTATGGCCTTCTTTATTGCATTAAACGCTTTATTTTCTAAGGGTCCCCAATGATATTGGGCATCTTTCTTAATTAGATTCTGTAAAGGTCTGACCATTTCGGAGAAACTGGGGACGAATCTCCTCACAAAGTTTATCTGGCCTAAGAAAGACTGCATAGATTTTTTGGATGTAGGAGGGGGAAGTTTCGAGATGACTTGAGTCCTTTCGAGGTCGATAATCATCCCTTTGCTCGACATAATAAATCCTAAGAGTTTACCCTGTTCTACTGCAAAGATGGATTTTTTACGATTCAAGGAAATGTCGTATTTACGACATCGCTGTAGAACGACTCTTAAATGAGATAGATGATCGGTTTTGTTTTTAGAAAATACAATCACATCATCTAAGTAAACTACGATGGACTGATTGATTAAGCCTCGGAAAGCGATGTCCATCGCTCTCTGGAAAGTGGCACCAGCATTAATCAATCCAAAGGGCATCTTCATGTAAGCGTAGGTGCCCCATGGAGTGCGGAAGGTAGTTTTAAGTTGGTCTGGTGGAGACATCAAGACATGGTTGTACCCCGAGAAATAATCGAATAAAGATAGCCTCTCAGAACCAGATACATGTTGAAGGATCTGTTCCATGGGTGGGACAGGATAGTTTTCTTTATCAGATGCTCTATTAAGGTTTCGGAAATCAACGCACAGTCGGATTTCCCCACTTTTCTTCCGGACAGGGACAAGGTTAGAAACCCATTGAGTGTGCCTAACAGGGAAAATAATCTTGGCATTTAGGAGTTTATTTAATTCTTTTTTGACGGTCGGTTCAAGCTTAGGGTGCATTTTTCTCAATTCTCTTGAAAGAGCGAGGTTTGGGGTTTCATAGGAATGACATGTTGTATGATGTTAGGGTCAAAAGTTTTAAGGTCATCATATGTCCATGCAAAGACATCTTTAAATTCTTTGAACAATTTAATAAATGCATCTTTTTCTTGTTCAGAACATCCTACCCCTAGATTAATGCATTGCAGATTGTCCTTAGTCCCTAAGTTTACTTTTTCATATGATAATGAGGAACTATTGGTTTTACAGTTGATTGATTTTTTGAATTTATCTTGAAGATCATAAAATTTCTCTAATCTAACTACAGATTTATGGATCGAATTTACCATGTCTGATGAAGATTCAGGAGTTCTCGGATCTGGTATTACCATGAAATCGTGCAAATTGTCGTCGTGCGTGCATTCGTCTATCACCGCACCTTGAAAAGTTTCTTCCATATGCAGAAAGCTAATAATCTACTGATCGTCGTCAAAGACTCTCCAGTTCGTGATGTTGTCAGGAACAGATGGTCCTTACAACAGTTCAACGGAGAATGCATCCGGGGACAAGCCTTCCGCAGGAAAGATTTTGGAAGCTACATTAGTTAATAGATCAGCTTTAGAGTTATTCAATCTAGGAATAGAATTTATATTGAAAGCAGAAAATTTATTCATTAAATTCCATCCCTCGGATTGGTAGCTTTTAAGATGCGGAGACAGGCAGTGGATAGAATCTCTTACCTGTCTAACCACTATTTCAGAATCGCCAAAGACGGTCAAGTTTTGAATGTTCATCTCTAAAGCTTTTCTGAGACCTTGAAGTAAAGCTTCATATTCTACAGTGTTATTAGTACATTCAAATTCTAGCCTACATGCAATCAATGTTTTGTTACCTGCCGGATCGATAATAATGCAGCCTGCACCAGCTCCTTCTTTGGACTTTGACCCGTCAAAATAAAGAGACCAAATTTGTTTTTTATCGGGTACATGAGACCGTTGTGTAGAAGTTGCTGGCTGCATGTATGCTACAATCTCAGACTGCTATTCTAGATTGGTGATAGCTGAAGCCTCGGCCATGAAATTGCCGAAAAAGGTATCCATCCCTTGTACTTCGGGTGAATCAGTAGAAGGTGTAAATGGTTCATTGGGATTGTTCAAATCTGTGACTGTGAACTTAAGGTAGCGTTCACGATTTACTTTGGTCTTGTTGGGCTTGCCATTCTCTGGAAGCCATAGGTGAGACTAGTCTGTCGCGAAATAGCCGTGTAGCTGCTCTGACTAGTCCCTTCTTAAAAACAGACCATACACTTCTAGAATATCCACAACAATAATATCAGTAACTTGATGATCCTTGGGGTTAGATGATAATCTTATAAGCACATTTCTTAATTTGCCTATAACTTTAACATTAATCCGATCAAGTTGTATGATTTTTAATATGGATGGTTCAACTTCGGCGTTAATATTCTGGCATACAGACCATGGCATCACATTGGATGACGCTCCTGAGTCTACCATACAATTTTGCACATTTCTATTAAAGATTTCGAAAGTTAACAAAAATGGAGGTACATTTCTGCGAGTGCTAAGAGTGGTAGTTTGTGGCTTTTTACTCGCAGTTTCTAAAGATACTTTATCTACATTATTTACATTATTTACAGGAAGGCTTCCTTTGTCTTGAGGATCAGGATTATTCTTTGTGGAAGTCTTCTGGGGAACTTTGTTCTGAACAACCTTGTTTGAATTACCATTTTTACCATTCTCTGCGATGTTTTTCAACATTTTTTGTAACAAAGATGGAAATTTTAGTAACTCATAAACAAAAATGTTAGCCCTTAACTTTTTAAGATCTTCAACTACATCATAATCTAAGTTGGGGTTCACATGACTCTGTTTAGTCTCAACTGGTTTAGATTGCTTTGGAGGCGAAGTTGTAGTGTTTTCAACAGAAGGTTTGTTTGTTGTCTTACTCCTAGTATTATAGGGCTGGACTGTCTCGAAGTTAGCTTGAAATATGCTATCCGAGAAGTGTCCAAAAATGTTTGGAGAAGATTCTTCTTCTTGAACTATCTCTTGTTCAACTACCTCCTCAAAAATCTCTAGAGGCATCAAGTTACCCTGGGCTTCTAGAATTGTTTGAAGGGTGTATTGCAGACTCTCTAGATTAAGGCCCTCGGTGGTTGGATTAGGTCGGTTGGTGGGAAAAGGCTTCCTAAATGGGGGCTTGTAAGGCCCTTTTCTTGAAGAAGCTTCTTTGGTCATCCTTTTCAAATCTATAACTTGGTTTGACAGTTTTTGAACAACTTTAGTTAAGTTTTCTAAATCAAAGCTTTCAGGTTGTGTTTTACTTTGAGTAGGTCTAGGGAGTATTTCAATCTTATTTTTGGAAGAAGAACTAGTCTTTGTTTCATTTCTGGTAGAGTCTTTAAGACTAATTATGTCTTTTTCAATCTGGCTGGCCTCCTCGAAGGCTTCTAACAATGTATCTTTCTTAGATCGTTTAACCCAAATAGCTATACTTTGATGCAAAGCTTTAGTATAGTATGATATTATGAGATTCTCAGCAGGCATGGAATCTGTAGGGATTCGATTCTTAAGTGTTAAGAATCTTTGATTAAAGTCTTTAACTTTGTCTTTTGGGTTCATTCTTAAGTTAGAAAGGTCCATGACTAGGACTTCTAGAGGTTTACCATCTCCGAACTTTTCCAAAAAGAATGACTCAAACTTTTCCCAAGATAGGATGGTATGAGGTTGCTGGGCAAAGTACCACGTAGAGGCATTGCCCTCGAAAGTATAGGGGAACAACCTACAGACTACATCTTCATGCTTGACATTGCAGAGTCTTATGGCTAACATAAACTTTTTAATGTGATCTTCAATGATCTGTTTTGAGTCAGGGTCAAACATGGGAAGCCACTTCTCTGGATGTTTAGGTAAGGGATGCTGAGATCTAGGTACAACTACAGCATCCTGGTCGAGCCAAGTTCTAGCAGGATTGTTCTGGTTGGCCAGTGGATGTGGAAGGCTGAGAAGGGGAACTGCCTTCGTGAGAAGAGTCTTCTCCAAAAGAAGAAGGGGATGATGGAGGTGGTGAGGGTGGTATTCCAAATCCTCCTGCAACAGGAGTGAGGGTTGGATCTATAGGGTTCACAATGAGGTTAGTGCCTCTGAGTTGTTCTCTGATATCAGAGAAATCTAAAGGTTGGTCCAAAGGTCGATTTGGTTGCCTCAAACAGGCTAAGGCACTATGTGTTCTTATGAGAGATTGGCGGACAATCTCTTGTATGTCACCACCTGTAGGATTTGGGGTTACTGGTTCAACTATGATTCATGGATCGTCGTTTGATGTGGTTGTTGTTTGAGGGGGAATGTTATCATTTGAATGACTTCTTCTCACTATAGGTGAGCGATTAGGTGGTGGAGGAGTCTTACGACCACCTCATGCCATTAATAAATTTCAGGCCCTCCTTCTAGCGCCATTTGTTGACGGGCGAAAATGAACACTCACCAACTGGAAGAGTGGATCCGGTCCGGGGTCGTCTAAATAACCCAATCCGTTTGGTATAACCCACCCTGATGGGTTTAGAGGCTCCATTAGCCGATCTAAGTCCTAAAAAAAACACAAAAGAAAATTACTCTAAATAAACTAATCTAAATAAAATAACAATTAAAACAAACTAATAAACAAATCTGGACTACTAACATATATAATTTACTATCTAATACTATAATAACTCTACGAAATTAAACATTTAACTAATAACATAATTAAATCTTAATCATAAATGTACAATATTTACAAATTACAGATTTAAATGAAAACCTGCAAAACTCATTTATAAACTGCCCTAAGACAGCGAGACCATTGTTTTTTTATTTTTATAATTTTATGAAAAAGAAATAGAACAAAAACTATCTAATATAAGCAACTAAAACACTAACTCTTAACTACAAATCTAAACTATACATATATCTATCTAAAATACTTAAATAACATTAATAAGCTAACCTGTAATAACGCTT
>CBVK0100455961.1:0-11376 GCA_900067695.1 Picea abies
TTTTTTTTTTTTTTTTTTTTTTTTTATGCGTGTGTGTACAAGGATAATAAATACATTCGACTCTATGTCACCACACGACGATGAACATGGCGCATGCAAATGCAACAACAACATAATGATCTAAGATGCACATCAAGTATATGCAATCAAGGTATGACAATCAACCAACAATACATAAGACCGACTACCCATTCGTCCTACCTTGCAATGGTTAGGACCTCCCAGACACATAATCAATGCTCAAGACCAGGTTCTCATCAATTTTTACCATTTAAGGTCTCAGGGTTAGCGACTATTCTGAGGAACAAGGAGGCGTCTACATCCCACTCGACACAAGCAGACCAAGCACATTAACGTTTACAACCAAGTACCACACTAAAAGAAAGGGGGGGGAAGTCTACAACCCCCCCTCAGCAGGAAGCTCAAGCTGGAATGACTTCGCCTATACCCCGATCCATTGTCAAGGCTAGCTATTCAAACTTACAGTCTCTAATGATCTTCTAATACGAGCCCAACTTAGCACGTCTAAATTCAATAATAAGGTACAATCTACATTGGTATTAAGGCCATTCCATTGCGTAACTTTAGATCATAATTCGTCATCAAGGTACCCTCCAATTCAGCGTTCGAGGGATCTTAGTGTGCAAGTCTAAAATTTCGACTGGATCAACATTTAACAATATAATCCATCATGAATTATAATCATAAAAATAATGAATAGTTATAAGTTATCATTAACGTAATAACTAACGTGTAATCTAAAATTTTAAATCAATACATAACGCAATATTCTAAAATCATTTAATGCAATCATTATAAAATTAACATTAACATTATCTTAAAATGATGGCCATAATAAAGAAGATTTTAAGAAGTATTTTATCTCTTTAAAAACCAATTGTTACAAGGCCATTCACATTCAAATAGAATATACTAGAAATATCTAGTTTCTATGAAAAAGGAACAATAGAACATATTCCTTTATATCCCTAACAAATAGATAATAGAATCATATAACAAACTTTATTTTTCTTAAAACTTGTTTTGAGAATAATACAAGAACCATCAATACATCTAACTCTAGATTACATCAATTAGTATGTTCATTATGATGATAAACCCTTCATACTCTAAGGTGAATCATATAATACCCATTAATTATAAGCTAACTGGATTGTCTGAATTATGATTTAACCATTAATTCACCACCATTAGACATTTAAAAGCCACCATCTTGAGCTAGAATGCTACCATTAATATAAATAAAGAAACAAAGAATAGGGCATTTAAGATCAATTAACCGGGTATTTAAAGTAAGGCAATGACATGGCATTAAAAAATAAATGATCAAATAATAAGGCATTAATGGTATTACCTCCCAGGTAAGAAACTAACTAAAGGTAAGGATGCAGGGCAGGTACGAATCTCAATCACATTAGCTGAATCAATCTGGCCGCCTAATCTAAGGTCACTACCAACAAATTAAGAAGATCTGACGAATCAATGGGCTGTCACACTAGCATGTTAAGGACCTCATCCAACCTTCACATCCATAAAAACAAAATCCATGGTCATATTACAACATGGAGGTTTCTCACTATTGACCTCGCCAGTGTACCCCGGTTGCTTGAGTGAAAGGGACCTTCCTAGAAATATTTTCAAGATTTAATAACGCTAGAAGCTAGATGGCGGAAGCTCCAGTAGTTACAACGCCGCTACTCCCCACAGGAAGGCGTTGTCCCCCAAGACCTTCGATGCCAATAAAGTCATGCACTTGCAGCCGCGTGGATGTAGGAAGGTAAATCCCTTGAATCAAGGCTATCAACGCTGCCTAGAAAACATGACAGAACCAGTTGGCCTCCATGCACGGGGAGTGTGGTCAACATGACTATTCAACCCTAAACAAAGATGAGTATGAGATTCACTGCTAAAGAATAGATTTGATTGTTGTCATGAAATAGAATGCTCTCTCGGGTCACTAGCATGAACGCTTGCCATTCAGTAAATTTTCTACTGTCATTACATAAATTGGCAATGCCACGCAAGGAAATCGTAGACCAACTAAAGAATTCAGGGTACACCACTTACCACCAGCTGGGAGTATAAATTATGGTTCTACACTGTCGATTGCACAGACGAATCAATGCTCTGATAAGTTAATGCACAGGGGAGAATTCAAGGTTAATTTAAGGCAGAAAGCAGTGCTAGGATTGGCAAAAACGCAGAGGCTCTCAAGTACCACGGAGGTTAAATGTAACGTTTTCTATCCAAGTAGGCAACCACAGTTTGTGAAAGAGGGCATAATTGCCAGGTGGAACTTGGGAAAAAAATTAGTCTTGCCCAGCTGCAGGGGCACTCTCTGCAAGAGTAAATCATAAGGGAGTCAACGAAATGTGGACACTAATAGGCCCAATTCGCCAGTACACAAGCTATAGCTATGGTCTTGAGGGGGAAAATCGCCAGAGCGATTTATCGAAGGATGGAACGACTTTATTAAGAGAAACGTGAGCCAATGTTGGCAAGGAGTACACCGATTTAAAAGAAATACACAGAGTGGTGAAAGGCAGAGCTCCATAAACAACGTAGAGGTCAACAGAGTCATAAAATGAATGCAGATTTAAATGTCCGAGGCTATGAAATGACGAGTTAGAGTTTTTACATCCTTCATATAAATACAACTCTGAGTGATAAAACTTAGTCAATTCAATAGGAGCCGACGCAGATCAAAACTAAGCACCTTTTGTTTAGGGAGACCGAGGTAAAAAGCTGACGATAGTAAGTGAATGTCAAGGATAACGTTGTGATGCCTCAAAGAAAAATTTACCATTAGTTATACTTCATATTAGTCAGTAAAATGTAGAGCATCAATTCGCATAAATCAACACTGAAAAGATGGGTTGGGAATTTGCAGGCCAGAGGTATAAAAAGAGAAGAGCAAATTTGCATTTAAGTAAATACATAAAAACAACCATTCAATCCATTACACTCGAGGTTTCGATCCCAGCATAAGACATAATGCATCCTACTCTACTAAAATAAAAGAACATACCTTTGCCTTATCGCCCGCTTCGAATGACGTCCCGTGCTCCGTGCAACTCCTGCTCACCGACCGTCGAGACCTCACCGGTACCTCCTAGCCAACGCTAGGGGTACTCTACTTCCCCCTTATCCCCCCGAGATACAAAGGGGCCACACACTATCCAGATGGTACATCTAGCTCCCAACTCACCTCGCAAGGCCGAGCTACCACTCCTCTTCGAGCTGGGAAATCCCAACTCCCACAAGTAAATGAATCAAGTCAATATTCTGGCAGTGTAACATTATGCTAATAGCCGATGCCCTTATTCCTTCTCCTCCCTCTCTTTTATAGAGTTTTCGAACTTCCATTCTTTCCCTAAATCTCATTTAATTTAAGTTTTAATAAAATTTCCTAAAAATTCTCCTTCATACAAGTGTCACCCATCCCCCACATTCCTCCAATAATTATTTTCTTTAATTTATTAATTGTCTTATTTCCCTCACCTACCTAGATTTACTCCTAAAATTACTCCTAGGTGTCCCTAGATTCCCTTACAGGTTTTAAAGGCTTTCCCTATTATGAAGTTGCTAATTTAGTTCAATTTAGAAGGTTCTTAAATGCAGATTCTTTACTAAGTTGGTTTCCTTCTTTTTACCATGAGTTCCCCTCTTTCCCTCTTTGGGTTACCTCCTTTCCCTAATTTCCTAAATTTTATAATTCCCTCTTTCCCCTTTTTATTTGAGCTAGAAAAGTCAGTTGTGCTAATTAACCTCTTTTTANNNNTAATTTAATACCTTCTTAAATTATCAAAAGTTTAAAATAAATTAATTGTCTCCTTATATTTTATATCCACAGGGTTTTATTTAATTTCTTACTCTCTTCATGTTACTAAAAATTTTATGAAGACCAAAATTATTACTCAAGTGGTTTTTATTTTAACTTTTTATTATTTTATTTTTCTATAGATATTTTCTTAAGGGTAGACAAAATTTTACCCCTAGCGAAGTTTTAGACTTAGAACTTAGATTCTGAGCTGGGCGACATTTAATTAGGGAAGTTGTTTAAAAATTATTAACGTGTTAATTGTCTTAGGTCCATCTAGGTTCATACCTCCATCATCATCAATGCGATGTGCCCTTCAGGACGCACTACGTGCTCCAAGGGTGCCACTCGCCTCTTTTGTTTCTTTTGCGTGACGTGCCCTTCAGGACGCACCACGTGCTCCAAGGGTGCCACTCACCTCTTTTATTTCTTTTGTGCGACGTGCCCTTCAGGACGCACCATGTGCTCCAAGGGTGCCACTTGCGTCTTTTTTTTATTTTGTGCGACGTGCCCTTCAGGACGCACCACATGCTCCAATGGTGCCACTCGCCTCTTTTTTTTCTTTTGCACGACGTGCCCTTCGAGACGCACCACGTGCTGCAAGGGTGCCACTCGCCTCTTGATTGATTGGTAGACATCAATAACCCCTAGAGTCAACACTCCGCTAGGTGAAAGACATCAATAACCCCTAGAGTCAACACTCCGCTAGGTGAACTTGTGGGAAACTAAGGGCTTCTAAGGAATAAGGCCCCCACCTTATTGTGTGCCCCTTAGAATCATCGTGAGTGACTGTCGTAGTCTTCCCTCACAACATCATGGGTCCTCTCGAACTCGGTAATCATTAACCTACAGTTCAAGCCACGACGAGAGTGCTAGTAGGTTATGGCAGGGGTTTCCCCTTTACTCCATATGTGAGTCTGGTCGGCAAGCTATCGTCAGCCTGCATCATCAACAAATCATGTCAGAACATATCCACATCATATCATCTAATCAGATGTACTAATATCATAGTAAAACAATCAAACTCCAATAGTACACTCCCTGACTCAATACGGAGTCCAAGGGGTTCCATCAATGCCTCTGCATCCTCAAGGTCCAAACCCTCCACACTCAGTAAAACCGAGTCAATAACACCTGTCTATGTCAATGTAGTAAAAAAACATGTCAATCTACCCATAACGCATCATAATTAAAGTCAAATGTTTTAATACCATAATATTCTGGATCACTTGTGAGCAAGTGTCCTCAAAGAATAGGTTTGCTCAGTGCTCCAGAGCAAGATTTTACACTTTCAAAGAAGAAACCAAACAAGTGAACAAGGATCGAGTGGTGGGCATGTCGGCTCTGCGGTGCCATTTGCAGCACAATGGTATTGATGGATCCTTCAATTCAATCATGCCTCATCGCACAACCATGACTGTGCGTCATCGTGAACAATACGATTTCCATCACTAGATAGCACAACCATCCCTAGCAATAGCACGAAGGATAACTGCAATTGCATCCTTTAACATAACTGAGAACAAGTAGACCTCCCTTGTCATCCAAATTGGATTAACAAGTTTCAAGGCTCTCACCAACAATACAGCGAGGAATGAATAGAATTCCATGTGGATCATGGTTAGGCTAATGAGGAAGAGCCAATTATACATATTCCTGTCAAGGATGTACTGTTGAACACAATCACATTGAAGCTCAGAAATATCCATATGCTCACATAGGTGTAGCTCAGCACGATCTTTTTCAGGACATTGTCATTCACAAAAACCCCACCTTTGCCTTATCCTATCCCCATCTTGAACCCCAAAAAAATAAAATTTTAAATCACGATTTTATTGTACTATTAATTATAGAGGGCTTTCAAATTTCAATCAAGGTGCACCCTTTTCACCAATGCAGGAAAAAACCATAGTGTGTATCAACAAAACATTGATATCTCAACGCCCACATAGAATATCGGGTTGAAACGTGACACCCAACCGCAGATCAAGTGAGAATGCATATACTTTATCCTTTCCATGGATTTTTTGCCCCTCAAATTCTTCTTTCTATTGATGGCAGGTCAACATCCATGCAAATCCTCCTTTTGTAATTGGCATGCTCAACATGGGGCCATTGTGGGTTCTTGGGTTCATCATGGAGGATCCTAGTTCCACCCACAAGATCTTTGTCCAGATCGATGGTTGCGTATAATATGCTAGCTCCTTTGCCAATCCTCGGGGTCTCTTCAATACCCTGAATGAACTTTCTGAAGAAATTGGGAGCTCCTCTCGTTGCTCGACTGTGATTAATCAGTGAATCGACCTTGAAGATAGTCACATGGAGGTTTCCATGAATGAGTAGTTGTGCCATTACTGATCACAACCATTTATAACAATTTCTTAGCTGATCGAAAGAGAACTTTTGCAAGAATGAATGGATCTAATCGATTGGCGAGCACCCTGAGTTTTTCACAGCGAATTTTGAGTGGCCATTGCGTCTTGGGATATGTAGTTGACACGTTCATGGTATGTGAGGATCTAATATCATGTTTTTTGTAGTTGACACATTTACTTATGGAATGTATGGTTCCTCGGGCTCGGTAGGAAGGTCGTAGCCACACATAGAAGGTCATTCATATCAGATCGATGAGACAATCACGATCTATCGATCCTTCCTCCAGGATCCCTCTGAAGTGGTTGAATAACTGCCACAACATGAATCTGAGGCCATCTTTTACTTCCTTTTGTTCCAAACATGCAAAAAGTTTCCATCTAGAATCATGTGATTCAAGCGTCTTTGGAATCGTCTCGACGAGGTATTCAATCTGGCATAGTTAGTTCCAGAATTTGAGACAAAAAATGTTTGACCATTTTCTTCATTAAGGAGGATATTTGTCCCCATGTAAATTGGAAACTTGGAAAACAACAGAATTATAGTTTGTCGAAATATCATCAATTTTTTACCCAACCGGTACCAAGCACTTTCTTCCTGTAATCATGCTTTTACAATGGTTGAAGGAGCCTCCTTCTTCACAGGCTCTTTCACAATCTGTCTATTGCTTGGTTTGTGGCGAATTTCAGGATGTAACTTCCAACAATTCTTCTCCCAATGGCCATTGATTTTGCAGTAACTGGAAAAATTGCTTCGCTTTCCATTCAACCGTGCATTCGAAGGACTTGGAAGGTGTGTTTTTTTCTTTGTCTCACTTCCCGTGGACATATCTGTCTTCTTAACCCAAACTTTCTTCATTTCATGCTTGGCTACATCATGGTTAGAATATCTAATACAAAAATCATTTTTCTTATATTCAAGAAAAGAATTTGAATGAATTTTATACCTTCCTGGTTTATCTTTGTTGCATATCTGCCTTCCTGGTTTATTTTTGTTGTAGACCTAATGAGGACTAGCTGCTTTGGCTCCTCTATTGGAATCCAATGATGTAGAAGTGGCTCTTGCTTTAGCATTCTTTGAGCACTCTCCAATCTCTACCTTGCCATAACCCAAACCTACAAATGGTGGTCTTTGTACCACCTCTAATGGTTGAGTGACTCCTTGGCCATTAATGCCAATTCCACCTCCTTTGTATCCCATTTTAGTGAAAAGATTCATGCCAACATTATTATCATACTGAGATGAAAGAGAACATGAAGAAATACTCTCAACATATACCTCATTTTGAGTTTGTGCATATACGGTAGAAGGTTCTTTGTCTTCCATTCGTTCACCAAGCTGCAACTTAGCCTAGAGATCATCCCTAGTTTGAAATTCAAGTTGCAATTATTCAATAATTCCATTAAGGCCTTCTCTATGAAGTTGATCCCTCTATTGAAGCTCTTGCTTCTCTTCTTATGCAACCTGGAAAAGTCTCTTCAACTCTGCATTTTCGGCTTGAATGCTTTGATTTATCTCTTTCAACTCTTTGATCCATACTTGCTTCATTCCTTTTCCCATGGTGATATTCACATTTTGCAAAACCGGTCAGAACAACTCTCATACCACTTGATCTGAAAACTTGGTTAGAATCTTGATACATCCAAATCTTCAAAATAAGATCTTTTACTGACAAAATTTGCATGTGAATAAGGGAAATTTGATTAATTAACCATGCTTCATTAAGGAAATAATCACATAAAATTTTCAAACTGTTATGTATGTTTATAAATAAAAACTCTACTTAACCAAGGGAGAATGCATCAAAATCACACATACAACATTGACAAAAATATGATAATGGAATTCACCAGACCCCCTGGCTACGTCTCTGGATTCATGAATCCCATGAATTTGCTTCAAAAGGGATACATAAACAAGACTACAACATGTTTCTCCTTTACAAAGACATCCTCTGAATCAATAATCTCTCAATAAGCTTTCCACAAGCTTTTTCCTTTCTCTCTTCCCCCTCTTCTTGACTCCCAAGAAGGGTTTATATAACATCTCCATCTCAACCACATCAATATTTTCATGGAGATAATATCTCTAAATATCCCCTAAATTAGGATCTTGGAATATCTCAAGGGATTGGTTTGAGAATATCTCTCAACCATCCATGAAGATCTCAACTCTCCTTAAGACTCTCCTTAAGACTAGGGATTGAAAGACAACATGGATTTGCACCAAATAATCCCTTTTAAATAATGAAAAATATATAATTATGAGAACCCTATCTCATGTATTAAACATTTTACAAATGTAATTTTTCTCCTAAATATAAACAAGACATATCTCTAGCATTTGAAGTACAATTGACTTTATTTGAAATGCATCGGAAATCTCAAAGTGAGCTCTTTGTTGACTGGACAATGTTGGAAGTATTTGAAGCCGACTGAAAATGTGTCGACTGTGAAGATCATCCTATATCATTTTGGAAGATCAATGCTCCACTGCTCAAATGCAGAGAGCACTAGCGCTCCCTGCCCATCTAGAAGGGAGTGTTGCAGTGCTCTGTTTCCATTTTTTAGGGGGCGTCGATTGGTTGAGATAATCATGGGAAGAAATCCTCCTTATCTCTAAAGAAAACTAGAGATGATCCGAGTTGGTTTGGCTCGAATCCAAGATTTAGGATGCATCTAAGGGAGATTCCACAACTGATGGAGTCATATCCTCAACTTATTCCAAAGATAACTAAGGTGGTTGAGCCTCTCAAACCCTATAAAATGAGGCATTCTCATGGTGAAAAGGGGATAATAATCAACAAAAAGTATTGTCATTCTGATCATGGAAAGTATGGTGACTAAGTGAGGACAAGCTTTAGAGAAAAGGTACATCATACTTTCTTCCTCATTCCTCTTTGACTAGTTTAACTACATTTAAAAGGAATGTTAGTGTCCAATGTTAGTATCTTTCTATCTTGGTAATAGGGGTCTAGGATCCAAGAGGATATTCACCTGTCCACAGGGGAATTTTCCTACAACAATGGCATATACAAAAAATACTATATCAACCTTCGTAGGTGATAAAACCTTTGATAATATAAAATAAAATTCCATTTTTCTTTCACTAGGGAGATAAGAATACCTTTATAATCATATTTTCACTCTAGAGAAATTAAGATTTCTGACCAGGGGATTTCTTTTATTATTTTGGTGTTGGACCGACATTCCCATTTTAACGACAACTTGGTCACTCTGGATATCATTTCCTCGTCTATCTATAACTCAATATCTCCAACCTTTCCGCATTCACCATTAAAACTCAATGAAAAATATTTACTAACTTGTGAATTATAGCCATTAAACATCCGCAATAAATATAACCCGCTAACCTTTTGAAATGTCGGATAATAGTCTTCATTAGCTTCAAAAATTTCAATGCCAAGTTCGATTTTGTATATCATACCCATACTGAAATTTTACTACATCTCGAGAAAACTCTCATGGAAAGGTAACAAACCCTCATCCACAGGTAAAAACCTTCAACTTTTGGGGTGAAAAAATATCGAAATAACTCAAACCCTTCAATAGATTAATCTTATCATGACTTGAGATTGGTAATCAATTCGTAGTAATGGAAAGGAAGACAAGTACAAAAGGTGGAGGGAGATTAACTTATCTTCGAAAATATCACCCATTCGCATGAGATATGAAAAAATATAACACTATAGCAATAAATTGAATTCATTAAAATTCATGATGACAAGATAAAAACTCGATTAATCACCTTTTGTTTTGAATTTTGGATTAACATGTTAACCCTATTTATGGTAATGACAACCTTGATTAAATTTTTGAAACGATAACCTAAATTTTCATGAATATAGTTAAAGGTCAATATAATTTTGACATTTTCAAACTCATAAATATTTTGAAAACAAAAGTCTTAGAGAAGCAATATGTAATCATGAATTTGGGACCCTTTTCAAACATTGTAGCTCAGGTATAAATTGTCAAAAATAATGTAGATGAGAAAAATAATCAAGGATATGTTGATCAACAATGTTTAATGATTTGAAAATCAAAACCCATGATCAAAACATTTATAAAATGAAAAAAACCCATGAAGGAAGATGTCATTAAAATCTAGATGAAGCTTCAGAGGAATTGGGAGTCTGATCAACCAAATTTTCAAAAACTAAAAATAATAATCAAGTGAAAACATGATGATTTTTCAAAAAAACATTAAAAGATTTTTGTTTTCAAAATGAAAAAGAAAGAAGGGTCCCAAATTTATTTATATCACATGAAAAATTTGGGAGGTTGTTTTCTGCTACAACAAATGGCAACACATTGTTGAAACCAATTATCTCTTTATATAAGTCAACGAAAAATACATGAAGTCATAAGAAATAAGGAAATTTTATTTAATGTAGATAAATTAGTTTTATGACCAGTTTGTAAAAAATAAGAAAAAAAACAGTACTAACACTCTATCACATTGGAGGGGATAAAGGAAGCTTTTGATTGGACTAATAAGTAAATTTTATTCATCATGTCAGAATTGAAAAGTTTAACTCAATGTACCCGGTATTGCTTCGCTGCCAACATGCATGTTCAATACCCCGACAAAGTTACCTTAATATCATGTAAGCCTTGACCTGTTGCTAGCAAGCCTATTCAATACCCCGACGGGTTAGCATATACTTCCCACGTCCCCATTGCCCTTTTTTTATATATTTCAAATTTCGTCTTTAGGAATGAATTAGTGATTGCATTTGAGCAATGATAAAAATAGAGGAGGGGTGATATAGAGAGTTACTTATCTATATCTGTGCATGAAATAAAACTAAATTGTTTGTCTTATGATATGTTATTTCCCAACCAATTTTTTTTAATTTTAGGGGAAACAATTACTCCAAATAGACTTTGTTGTAGAATATTTTCCCTGTTTATATTTCTTTAAAAATATAAACTAGTCATAAGATTAGTCTTTTGAATTTTAAGGAATTTTCCCATTTCAAACAATATAAATTAATATTTCTTTGTACTAAAAATGGATTTCAAAGACAATTGATAAACATGTGTACTCAGTTGTTATATCAGATAAAAAATCAAGACATTACCAAAAACACTGTGAGAGGAAGAAAATAAACAAACTTCAAAAGATATAAATTCAAA
>CBVK0100455969.1:0-15107 GCA_900067695.1 Picea abies
ATGCTTATTTCTACATAAGTCATCTTTAATTATGTGTTGCAAATTGATCCGGTTGCATTAAAACACATAACATTTAACTTGCAATTTAATTAATCAAGTTCATCAAGTCTTCGTCATATTTTTAGATCAATGATTCACCTGCAGGAGGAGGGGGGGAAGAAGTGAATTAAGAACAAGGAGGGGAAGAAGGATAAAATCAAGACAATGTTGAAGTTATGTCACCGAAGGATCCTCCTACAGAGGCCGAAACATCGAATAAAATGAAGGTTTCTCCAAAGAAACCCTCAGCAAGAAAGAAGAACCGAGACAATAAGCCTCAATAAAAGAATGTACTCACCGTGGATGATGTCTATCTCATCATCACATCTGTGGAGGACGCTTCATAGGATATCTTACAGAGACATGAAGTGAATAGGAAACATTGCATGAATGAATCGAGAAAGAGCTCAAAGACATACATCAAGCCATCTATTCAAGCCACGCAACACCTATTGCGCCTTCATCGTCAAAAATTGTAGAATTGGAGGATGAGCCCACCCAATTACGAAGGTTGTCAGATGCAAAAGAGGCTCGACTTCATCGATTCCAAGAAGAAAAGAAGCAGGCCATAGAGGCCTTGAAGCAAGAAAAGGAGGAGGTCCTAGAGAAACTTCGAGTTGCACAGAAGGAGAAAGATGAAATTAGGGCGATGTTAAAGGAGGAAAAAGAGAAGATCCATAGAGAAAAATACCAGCTGCTTGCAGAGCAGACTGTGGTTAAAGAGGCAGTGACTAAATCACTTTTCTCTGTGTCGGGCATGGCACTGGAGGAAGAAGATTCGGTTGAGATACAAGTAGGGAATCTTTTTTAGTCCATTCAGCAGCTTCAAGCAAGAGTAACAAAGTTAGAACTTCACGAAGTGGCGAGCACTTCACAAGAAGTGTGCAATCAAAGGGAAGAAATCGCTAAGAGCGTAGTAGAAAGAATCAGGGCACTCACCTTAGAATGTAAGCAATTGAGTTACCGAAGTGTGCATACCTATGAGCGCCTTGCAGAAGATCTGGAGCTGAGGAAACTGGAAGCACAAATCCAAGAGGCGCAGAAGCAGGCATCCACCATCCAAGCACAGATGAAGTTTCTCACTGCATTTGAGAGGATGAAAATATCATAGGAACAGCGCACAGTCCCGCAGCAGGTTACATCCATCCAAAGTAGATTCATGGAGGTTACACAAATATTACAGCTGGTGCAGGATGAATCCTGCATGCATTTTGAAGAGATTGAAGGAAAAGGATCACAGCTAGAACAAGTGGTTACGATAATGGAACGACACTTGGAAGGGCATGTTACAGAGAAACTAATTTAGGAGTTCACTGAGCAAGAGGCTCTAGTGAAGCATAAAGTCAAGGTAGCTCGATCTAAGATCGAGGCCTTTGAAGAAGTATTTCCCAGTATTGCTTGCTTGTTGTCCAGGGCTACATAGATCCTAGGTACATCCCTGCCCATGTCCTCCATTGTTTCAGCTTGTTGTACATTGTGAACAACTCTCACTTTTTCACTTCTATGAGGACAATATCTATACTTATGATCTCCTTTACATCCCCAACATTGAATAGGTGGTTGCCTTGGCCTTTTCCCACATGTCTCAATCATTTCAGGCTCTGTTGGCCCTTAACCAAGTTTTGAAGAAAAATTGGTCATGTTTGACCACTTTTGGGACTTCAATAGGCTGGTCGAATATGGAGTTCCCAAGCAGAGAAAAGATCATGGGATTTCACTCATTTTGCAAGCTTGTGGACCCAGAAAAGGGTTTACTAGGGTTTATCTAATGGTTTATGGGATGTTGGCCCATGGGTTTATCCATGTTTAGGCCTTTTTGTAAATGTATAAATAAGAAGTAGCTAAGCGATGTAAGTAGTAGTGTTAGCTATGTGCCCAGTATGTTTGGCTCAGTGAAAGTTGGAAGTTGCTTTGTGTAATATGATTGTGTAAAGTAAGGCTTTGTGCTATTAAGGAGTTGACTCTATGCCTTGACCTAATTTTGGGGAAGGTGGATCTAGTGCATTGTGCGTAGATCACTTGTCCATTATGGTGTTGGGATCTTTGGCTTTGTGCACGAGAGAAGATGAGTGTAAGAAGATTGAATACTACTAAAGAAGAAGAAGAAGTTGGTGGACGTAGCCCCACACTAGGGTGAACCGCATATATCCTGTGTCTTGATGGGATTTGTGCGATGTTGTTTATCTGGTTATTTTCTTAGTGTTATTTCTATTATGTATAATGAATGCATGTGATTTTGTATCTTAGTGATTAATGGTGTAAATGAATGCTAGATATGAGCTAATGTTATGTTCTAAGAGGTTTTAAGGGCTTAATCTTGATTGTTACTGCATTGATCTATAATAAGGATTGATCTACGATGTGAATGAGAATCATAATATAAGGCATATTGTTGGATAAGTGTTATGTTAAGTGTTGTAATCACAGATCTATTCCCCAACCTGGTTGTAGACACTTGAGTCCTGCAACACGCCCTACCTCTACCTCGGGTGAGACTTCATCTGCTTCGCAGGTGTTGTCAAAAGGGCTGGTAGTTAGGGTTTTTTTGGTGTGTTTTTGAAGAGTGTAACCATGGGTCTACCCCTATTCCAACAAGCTCTCTAGAATTTGGTTGTCCTTGAGGACTATTTATGAAGAATGGTGGCTTATTCCCCTTCTTCCTTTGTTCCATATTGAAATTATTCTTGTCTTCCCAAGATTTTTGGAAAGTTGGATTTCCCTTGCGTTGATCATATAGGCATTTATCTCACCTTCTGGTCTCCTCCAAAGTTTTGGGATCATCATATTCTATCTTGTCACTGATGAAATATGGAAACCCACTCAAATACCTTTGAATCTTAATTGTATCATCCTTGATGAAGGAGACATACTTCAACATTTCTAAAAACCTTCTTTCATATTCATCGATGGTCATACTCCCAAGCTTGAGTTCAAATAACTCCTTCATTTTCTTGTCATAATATCTCTTAGTCAAGTATTTATTTTCAAAATACTTCTTGAATTCCTTCCAAGTAACATTTTTCTCTTTAATGTGTTTCACCTGCACAAGTTGATCCCACCACATGGATGCCTTTCCCTTGAGTTGATAGATGGAAATTCTTCCTTCTGCATGTGAATAATAATTATGCAATTGAAAATATTTTATCATTGCTAGCAGCCATGTCTTTGAATCCTCATCCTTCTTGTGCTCACCTTCAAACATAGGAGGTTTGATCTTCTTCATTTCTCCTTGTAGCTCATCCACCCTAGACCTATTTGTATGCTTCCTGACAGGGGATGGACTTGAGTTGTTGTGTGTTCTCCTATTGGAATGCCTTAGGGAGTGATGGTGATGTCTACTAGCACTTCATGTTATACCTTTCTCATCAGGAGACCTATGACTCCCATATTTTCTTGATCCATTCTCCTTATCCAATTTATTTTCAATTGTGTTCCAGCTCTGCATTAAATTCACGTTCAATTCCTCCTAATTATCCTTGGCTTTCATAATTCTTTAATTATCATCTTTATGACTTTGGACATATTTCTGTAAATTTTTAATGGTCTCTATCATATTCATGTTTTTATCCTTTCTTGACATCTTTCTGTAAATTTTCAATGGTCTCTACCATATTCATGTTTTCATCCTTTCCTTCTCCATGTCCATTGGATTTTAGTCCTTCATTACCCATATGGACATCCATTCCTCTAATATCATCTTCCTAGTTGTAAGCCCCCTATGTATCTTCCATTCCTCTGCACTATGTGTTGATTCTGATCTGATCTAGTTTATGTTAACTCTGCAAAATGTGAAACCAACAGAACTTTGTTAGGCTAACTGTCTCAACAATTTCATGAAAATATGAACCATTCTAGTTCAATAACATATCAGACCTATTTCTTCTGATTTTATAAGAAATTGACTATTCAGCTCGATTTTCTGGGTGAACAGTTATATTCTATTGTCCAAGATATTTCCAATGACTAGTCCCTTTCTCAATTCTGAGTCTTGAGTAGAAAGTTATGGATATTGGAACAATTTTTCTTCCTGGGAGGTAATCCCTATACAGTTCTTCTTCTTTCTTAGAGATGAATTGGCTCTTGGATCTGTGTTGGATCCTCTCTTCAGGTTTATAGGCCTTCTTTACTTCTTTAGGTGCAGGTCTGTACAAATCGATACCCCACAGACTCCTTCTCTAAGTCCCTTTTTGTCTTTAAAACAATTTTAGGGCTCTAGCCCTTTTTCTTAGGCCCCAAAATCTCATGTGACCATGGCCTATGACCAAGCGCTTAACTGAAAGATGATTATCCAGAGATTTGGGACTTCAAGGCTTCAGAACTTTGGGCTTCAGAGGTTCCTACAACATCACACCTTATTTATCCTGAACATCAAACTGGTGAACTCTTGCACGGCACATCTTCGAAGCTTTGGGGCTCTACTGCTTTCAGAGATTTGGGAGTTATTTCTATATCACACCTTATTTCTCCTGAACATTGAACTGGTGAACTCCTAGATAGGATCTCTGGAGATTCATTCTTCGAAGATATTTACAAGTTCACACTTGAAAACTCTTGAACATCGAATTTCTGAATTGTCGAGGTCTTCTTAGCACTGTGAACTAGGGGTGTTTCATATCAAAATATGGAGATGACATGGGGCCCAATCGACGAGTGACACATGTCAAGCTCCAATTGGCACATAAGGTTTATAAAAGGAACAAATCAATTTAACACATGGCATGCATAAGTAGGTCCACATCACCCTAGGTGACGTCATCATGCCACATCACTCCCACACTCTGGGACTTCGGTACTCCAGGATTTGAAGGATCTTACAGCACAACACTTCAATTTCTCTAAATTCCAAACTGCTAAACCCCCAAAGGTTTCAAGCATCAATGGTCCACACTCATGGTTGAGATCAACAATCGATAGGAGCTCTCGGACTATCGGCTTCAGAGGATTTCACAACACAACACAACATTTCTCCTGAATGTCAAATCTATGAACTTTCCTAGTCTCATCAACAATCATTCACCAGGGGGTGCTACGTGTCAAAAATATAGAGATCAAACATGGCCCAATCTATAGGTAACACGTGTCAAGTTCTAATTGGCACAAAATGTCTATGAAAATCCTAAAACAATATGACAAGTGGCATGATTAGAGTGGGTCCACGTCACCCTAGGTGACGTCAGAATGCCACATCACTTCGGTGCTCTGGGACTTTGGAGAACCCCACACCAGAGCACATCAAAACACTCGAACTTCAAACTTCCGAACTCTCGAATAGTGTTCTCCATAGCTTCAGAACTTCAGGGCTCTGGGACTTCGAAAAAATTCTCATCTGCACACTTTAAAACTCCATATTGCCGAACATCTGAACAAGTGTTCCCAGAAGCTTCAAGACTCCGACACTCTAGGAATTCGAAACTTCAGGCTTCAAAGGATTTTTCTACTAAACACCACCCCACCCCTGAACTGTCGAATGTCAAAATTCCAAACACTTGCTAATTTTCAAAAACGTGTCCCCAAACATGAACGGTCTGGATCAGTTCTGGACTTCAGGACTTCGGAGAAAACTCCACTCTGCACAACCACAACCATATTTTCCCAAATGTATAACTTCCAAACCACTTGGGGGATCCAACAGTCCGCCTTCTCCCAAATTATCTATGGTGTAGATTACCTCTAGGACTTTAGAGCTTCAGATATTTTTATTCATTTTTTCAAAGTCTTAAAAATTGTTGAAGAAACAAAGTTTGAAGGACTTGAAGGGATTAACCGACGCGCTCCTTTTACCAGATCTGGTGGCTGTAAAATATTCAAACCTTTCCAAAACATATCCTACGTCCATTGCAATTTCTCAAACTTCTACACCTCTTGATCTTTCAAACACAGCTAAGGTGTGCTCTCAGTGCCCTCTTTCCACTCATAGATGCTCTAAAACTTGAATTGTGTTCATTTCAACAACAATTCTCTCTGAAACTTTTACTTCACTTTCCACTTACACAGCCCATCTAGGTTCAGTGTTGAAAACTGGATATTTGATACCAAATCGTAACATACCCAGGCTTAAACCTGTTGGGCTATGCCACAAAAAAATCTACTTGTGAAACTTCATACATATAAAAATGTATAACTTTAAAGAGTGAAATACATTTTGCAAATGCACAGAATTCATGCAGAAATAACAATGAACATATGCATGCATCATAAGCATGAAATAACCATAAACATAAAGTATGTATAAATACACAACATGTAATTCACACATAATTGATACTTATATTTTATAGAACACCACCAACTACGTGTAGACCTTCCATGATCCTCCTAGCCTTAGACCATGCTACTCATAGCTCTCAACAGTGGGTCACCCCCATGCTGGGAATAAACTCCACCCAAGTAAAGAGATTCCTAGCTAGGTTGAAAAAAATTAGAGAATAGGAAGGATCTTGTTCTAGGAGTCAACTCAAACTAACATCCTGTTAGCGACATTACTTATCTTTGGCATCGGGATGTCTAGGTCTGTAGGTTGCACGAGGGGAACCCAAGCACAGTGAACAGAAGAATTCCTTTTTGGACTTAAAATAAAGCAAGCGGGCAAAGTTATAGTGTTAGCGGTTTGGATCCATCCACATGAGCATATCAACGGCTGGCGGGAAATCGCGAATAGAAAAGTTGCGCCGAAGATAATGCAATAGATGGCGTCCACATTGTGTGTAGGGAAAGATAATAGCCATCCATATAGAGGATGCATGGTGCGAGATCTACTCGCATCGGCGTTTCAACAATTGGGAGTTCAAAGGGTGAAGGTTCCATGTTGTCCTATCTCTCAAAACCCTGAACCCCGAAAGCACTGAAGGCGCTCAAAGCCGGGCCCACAGTATCATGAAGCAATCTCAGTCATCTGCCCGTGGGAGACACCTGGTGCGCGATTAGGCTCCCTACCTTTTCACCCATCACGATTTCAAAGCGCAAGAAGCAGCTCCTTCATACCCCCGATGCGCGAAGTGACGAGAGTGCTCAGGACCTGGGGCTGGCAGCAGCATCAGGTGAGTTTAGGACCATCAGATTTGAAGTACGCATGGCACTAGATTAAACCATTTCGATGTTTCACTCATCACGATTTCAAGAAGCAAGGATCAGCCCTTTCATATCCGCGAACGCCGAAAGAACCTTTGGGGGTAAGCCCAGGGTCATAACCCATGATCACTTGGGAGACAAAGAGAGTTGTGCAAGAGAGGCCAAAGGCACCAAGTTCAGTTACAGAGGAGATCATCGCGATCTCCAGGCGCCATTGGATCCGATATCAATACTGTTTCTCACCTGGAATAAATGACAGCAAGAGCGGGTAGTTGAAACCTCCTTTCATTCATTAAGTGTGGGAATGGAGGGTCTGGCAGGCGGTCTACTCGAAGGGGTCCTGTGTATCGATTTTTCCAAAGAATCCATGTCGAAGTCTTTGAAGAGACAGAGAATTCTGTGCACGCTAGCTTGGCACTTAATGGCTCAGCTACCCTCCCTACAGGAGCCATGCGCAGTTAAGATGGTGCGTGAAGAAGGATTCCAGTACGAGTTTGAATGAAAAGACACCTATTCTTGGGTGACTGGGTGCGCCTCTATTAAGTGAATTCTCCTGAGTATATAGGTGGAGTTTTTGTATTTTGCAAGCATCGGTGGTAGAGCGCAGCTCCTGATTGTAAAGTTTTAGTAGACATTTTAGTTTTCGGGTCATGCATCTGTATATGAGATTTCTTATTTTATAACAGACAGTCTTCTTACTCCATCTAATTTTTCATCTTATACTAAGAGATTTCGTGATTGACTAATTTGCATGGATTATGGAAATTCTGTTGTGATAAAGGATTTATTGTGGCATTATTGTTTTCTCTGGTTTTCTGCATTTGAACGTAGGGAGATCTTGCGTTTAGATGTCTTCTTCCACAGTCTGTTAGGAACCTGATATTTATGATAGACCTTAGCATCTCTCTAATACAAGTCTTCCCCCTACTCACTCTTACTACAACTCATTGTCTAAAGTTTGATTAAGACCTCACCCGCTCATGCACACCTGACCTAGTTTCAGAGTTAGAACAATGTTGTTTTGAGTTAGCTTCCATTTGATCACCTCTTTTATAAACAAATCATGAAATAAACTGATGGGCATTGGGCTCTGCTCCTACTGCAATCCAGGGGTGACTTATGACGCTAACATTTATGGCATCGTTGTCGGGGATGAAGTTGAAAATCTTCCCCAGGATTGAACGACATTGAGCCTTTGATTCTGAAGGTGCATCGGGTATCAGAGCCTTTGAAGATTGCTACTGTGCACCTGGCGACTCCATTGTGATGACTCCGCTGGGGAGAACCTGCACTATTAATTGTGGCTTTCAGAGGCAGACACACGCAGTCTCATCCACAGTTGCCTCTAGCTACACATGAAATTGATCCAGAGGTGGTTCTCAGAAAAGGGAAGAACTCTGAAGAAGAAGCTTCCATCGCCGAACCAGGTAATCCTCCATCTCCTTCTGTAGGAACTCTGAGTTCTACTCCTCAATTTCTCAATAGGCCTCCTTCATAGGTTTCCTGTTTCCTGAACTTCGGGAGTGTTCCTCCTGAGTTTTCCCCTCCTGGTCTAGGATTGGAGGGAGAAACCCTTGTCACTCCCCTCTCCTTCGAAGTTGTAACCTAGCGTAGACCCAGGACCGTAGAAGATTTCCCCATGCCTAGTTTTACCACTCCTGTGCAAAGAGGATCACCTACTGACTTGAGCTCGTTAGCCTTCTCCTTAAATCCCCTCTTATTTCCCACTCCACTTCGGGACTCATTCCCAGTACCCCCTTCACAAACTCCTTCTCCTCCAAGTTCTCCTCCACCTAATATTCCTATGGCTGGTGCTAATCCCCCTCTGAATAGAATGGACGCCATAGTCACTGCCAGATATTCTCCCTTAGTTCTACCCCATCCTATGAATCCTCTCCCTATTGGAGATTACTTGAAATACATGCCCAAGTTCACCAGAGAAGGAGATGTAACTACGGAAGAGCACCTAGCTGCTTTCTACAGTTACACAAACAAACTCAACATTGAAAATGAAGATGTCTGGATGAGAGTCTTCATCCAGAGCCTGGATGGCGAGGTGAGGAAATGGTTCAGAGGATTGGCCTCTAGATCTATTGCTAGGATCGAAGCCCTGGATAGTGCTTTCTTGAGGCAATGGGGCGATAGAAAGGATTTCATGTACTACATGACAGAGTTCAGGTATTTGAAGAAAATGGAAGGAGAGTCTGTCTCTGACTTCTCCAAAAGATTTAATAAGATGTATAATAAAATTCCTGCCGAAATAAAACCCTCAGAAGCCTCGGCCAAAATTTCTTACACTAGTGCATTCGGCCTCGATTTCTGTCCTTTTTTTAGAGAAAGAAGAGCCACCTCCTTAGCTCAAATGCAATATGCAGCCATAGAGGTGGAATCCAATGTATTAGTAGCTGACAAACTGAGGAACAAGGCCGATTTAGACAGAAGAAAGGGAAGGTCGGAAACCTCAACTTCTGGATCATTGGTGCCCCGCCCTCAAATGGATGAACTGACCAAAATGGTGAAGTCTCTGTCTGCAGAGATGGAGAGAATGAAAGTCGATGGGAGGAAAGCATACAAGGGCCCTTAAAACAGCGAAAACAAAGGAGGTTTTAGGATGCCGAATAATTTTACTTCCCCGAATGTGCAAAGAGAGAGGGGAAGAGACAGAGAAGATCAAAAAATTCAGGCCCCTTTCCAAAACAATTTTGTGGCCGAGGGGGAAGGAGGAGAAACATATGAGCATGATCCCAAAATCCATTGCTTCGGTGACACTCCTCCTTTCCCTCATCTCACCCAATCAGCCTACAAAGAGTCCCTCATGGACAGTTAGCTAAATGAACTGAGCAAGGGAGACAAGACTAGTGGTGGCCAAGGCAGATATGATCTGAGGTCCAAGAAAAAGACTATAGCACCTGACATTCCTGAGCAGTCCACTAGGACAGAGAAACCTGCCAATGAAGTAGTAGACAGTCACAGAGGTAAGAAGCACCAACCCCTCTCTCCCATAATCCAAAGTCATGTGCCCAAAATAAGAGAAATTCCAAAGCTCACATCTTCTTTTAACTTCGAGCATGAAATTCAAAAAATCAGAATCCATGTGCCCCTGACTGAATTGATTAAACATGAAGGGTTCAAGAAATGCTTCCTCGAGATTTTACAGTCTGAGACCTCATGCCTTCCCACTGACTCCATCAATTTGCAAGACGAAAAGCCTGCAGTTATTCTAGGTCCTATGGTAGAAGACAGGAATGACTCATCCCCTCCCTTCTACACTTCCCTGAACATCCATGACAAGGTACTGCACAACTGTTTGATGGATTTGGGGGATTCTCATAACCTCGTGCCCAAAACTGTCATGGAAGAATTAGGACCAGAAGTCACCCGAGCCTATCATGACCTCTATTCCTTCGACTCTAGGAAAGTTCAATGTCTCGGGGTTATCAAAGACCTGGTCGTGACCTTGTTTCAGTTGCCCATGAAAAATGTGGTCATGGATATTGTAGTGGCTGATGTCCCCCCCCAAGTTCGGTATGTTGTTATCAAGATCTTGGATAAAAGGATTGGGGGTAACTTTGCAGATGGACCTAACCTATGCTACTATCTCGGTGTTTGGGGGAGAACATAGGAGGCTATATAGGGAAGCCCAGTTGGCCTATATAATCAGTGATGAAGCTAATCCAACCAAGCATATTATTTTTTCCTTAGACACTGATTTAGGTTCCAGTTTACTGCAACTCACTCATACTCACGAGCCCCCTCTTAAACTCAGAGAGTAGCCCACCACTCCTCATGATTTTTCTCCCCCCATCACCCCCGTCTGGAAAATGTTTTTCGATGGAGCCTGTTCCAGGGAAGGTGCTGGTACTGGGGTGTTTTTTGTGTCCCCTTCTCAGGAAACCATGTCCCTATCATATAAGTTGGAATTTGAAACCACCAACAATGTGGCATAGTATGAAGCCCTTGTTCTAGGATTGAGAGCTGCAAGGTAAATGGGAATTCAAGAGGTAGCATTGTTCGAAGATGCAGAGTTGGTGGTCCAACAGATCAGAAACGCTTATCAGGATAAGCACCCTCGACTCAGAAATTACAGAAATGAAGTATGGGACCTAATTGACAATTTCTTCACAGCCTTCAACATCTCTTTTATTCCAAGGGAGGATAATGTTGTGGCCAATTCTTTAGCTGTTTCAGCTAGCCAGTTCAAGGTCCCTCAGCCGCCTATGGCCAAATATGATGTTGACATAAAATATAGGCCCTCTGTACCAGACAATGTCAAGCATTGGAAGGTGTTCGAGGATGATCTGGAAATCGAGAAGTTCCTCCAATCTGTTGATGAATTTTCTTCATTGCACATTGATCAGGATCCTGATACAGAACATAACCCTCACCCCAAGGTGTTTTTAAATAAAATTGCTAACCACCAGATTATTCAGCTGCCTAGCAATCACATTCCGAGGGGACTGGTCCCGTTAGAAAGATTTTTCGATGGGAATGATGTGGCAGTGAAGGGAAGGGTTGCAGATGAAGATGTTGACACATCCGAGTGCAACATTGGCACACCGGAGGAGCCTAGGTTTGGCAAGTTGTCAAGGAGTTTGACCACAGAACAAAGGGCCGAATATACTGAGTTGCTGAGAGAATTTGTTGATGTGTTTGCATGGACCTACGAAGACCTCAAGATGTATGATACATCTGTCATTGAACACAAGATTCCACTGAAGGAAGAGGCTAATCCATTTAAGCAGAAGCTAAGACAGATAAATCCCATGTTGCTACCTGTCATGGAGAAAGAAGTGAAGAAGTTTTTAGAGGCCCAGATCATCGTCCCCTTGAGATATTCCAAATGGGTGGCCAATTTGGTTCCAGTAAGAAAGAAAAGTGGATAAATCAGGCTTTGTGTCGATTTCAGGAACCTGAACAAGAGCTCAAAGAAAGACAATTATCCCCTGCCCAACATGGAACACATATTGCAGAGAGTAACTAGTGTGTCTAGGATTTCCATGATTGACGGTTTTTCTGGCTATAATCAGATATCGGTCATGCCTGAGGACAGAGAAAAAATGGCCTTCACCACTCCTTGGGGTACATTCATGTATGCCAAAATGCCTTTTGGGTTGATGAATGCAGGAGCGACATTTCAACTAGCCATGGACATAGCCTTCATCGGGGAGAAAGATAAGTTTGTGGTGATCTATCTGGATGACATAACAGTCTTTTCCAGGTCTGACAAAGAGCACTGTCGTCACCTGAGAAAAGTTTTTTCTAAGTGTCGAAGGTTTGGCCTTTCCCTGAATCCCAAGAAATCTTTCTTTTCTATGAAAGAAGGGAAGCTGCTAGGCCACATAGTATCAGCAAAAGGAGTGAGGATTGATCCTAGCAGGGTAGAGGTAATTCAGACCCTGTCACTTCCCAGATCTAAGAAGGAAGTTCAGGCCTTTTTGGGGAAGATTAATTTTCTGAGGAGATTCATCTCAAATTTTGCTGAGCTGGTGAAACACATCATAGCCATGCTCCGGAAAATGAAGTGAAATGGACCGCTGAACCCAGGGAATCTTTTGTCCAAATAAAGAGGGCATTGACTGAGGCACCTGTGTTGATCAGTCTTGACTATTCCAAAGATTTTCTGATCTTCTCTTTCGCTTCATTTGACACAGTAGCAGCGGTCTTGTTGCAGAAAAATGAGGAAGGACAAGAGAAACGCATCGCCTTCTTCAGCAAGGCATTAAGAGATGCAGAGGTCAGGTATGAAATCATGGAAAAGCAGGCCTATGCTTTAGTGAAATCCCTCAAAGCTTTCAGAGTCTACGTCTTGCACTCAAAGGTGACTGCTTATGTTCCTTCGACCTCTATGAAGGACATCATGGTACAGCCCGACATAGATGGGAGGAGAAGTAAATGGATAGCCAAGATCCTAGACTTCGACTTGGAAATAAGGCCTACCAAATTGATCAAAGGTCAAGGCTTAGCCAAGATGCTAGCTGAAGCCAATTGCCAAGCTTTGGGGGTAAGTTTCATGAATGAATGCTCAGGAATTTAGCGGGGCCAGTTGTCTGAAATAGACCCTCAAAGAGAGCCCCCATTGGCTCAATGTCCTTGGTATAAGGATGTCATATATTTTCTACAAGAGTTTCGGCCCCCAGATGGCCTGCAAAGAAACAAAGCAAGAGCTCTAAAGCTCAGGGCAGTCAGGTACTGCCTTATTGATCAAATTTTATACTGGAAAGACCCCCTGGGGGTGCTTTTAAAATGCACAGATCCACAAGAGGCCGACAGGATCATGGTCAAATGTCACAGCGGCCTGTGTGGAGGGCACCATTCCTGGAAGACTACAGCCCAGAAAATTCTCAGAGATGGGTACTACTGGCCCACCTTGTTCACTGATGTTCATAGAGGAGTTAGAGCATGTATCACATGCCAAAGATTTTCAGGGAAGCAGCAGCTCAAGACTCTGCCTTTACAGCCTGTAGTTGTTTTGGGACCTTTCCAACAATGGGGCCTAGATTTTATTGGAGAAATCCACCCTTCTTCCAGTGGGCAGCACAGATGGATCCTGATTGCCACGGATTTCTTTACTAAGTGGATCGAAGCCATCCCCACCAGGAGTTCTTCCCACAAGGTAATCATTGGGTTCCTGGAGGACCTCATCACAAGGTTCGGCTACCCAAGTAAGATTGTCACTGATAACACAGTTGATTTCGGGTCTGACCCACTAGCTAAGTTCTGTGAGCAGTTCAGGATCAAACTGATTCACTCCACCCCATATTATCCACAAGGCAATGGTTTAGCGGAATCCTCCAACAAAAGCCTAATAAGGATCATTAAAACATTACTGGAGGACAACAAAAGGGCTTGGAACTTGAAGCTGAAATTCGCTCTATGGGCCAATCGGGTGACCACAAAGAGATCTATAGGCATCTCCCCTTTCCAGTTAGTCTACGGAGTAGAAGTTGTCTTCCCTTCTCAGTTGGCCATTCCCATAGCAAAATTCTTCCAGGATTATCAAGAAGAGCCCAATGACATGATCAGAAGGATTCATAAACTGGTAGAATTCCAGTAGGCCATAGAGAAGGTAATGAACAGAATTCAGGATCATCAGCAAAGGGTCAAGCAGGTTTTCGATAAGAAGGCCAAGAAGGAAGAATTTCAAATAGGAGACCTGGTGATGAAATGGGATGCTCCTAAACAAGATAAGGGCAAACACAGAAAATTTGAAGCCCTGTGGATTGAGCCTTTCAAAATATCTAAGGTTTCCTCAAATAACACATATCGGCTGCAAGATTTGGAAGGTGAAGAAGTTTTCAGCAACCCAGTAAATCGACATTTTCTTTAAAAATGTTTTGTCTGAGCCTTCGGTGGCTCCTATGTTTTGTAAATATTGTCCTTTCTGTTCTTCATTTTTACTCTTATTGTTTCGGCTTAATAAATGACTCCATAGCCCAACATCAAGGCACTGGAACTGCAAAATGAGTCCTTAGAGCATCACAGGGATGACTCTATCCCCCATGGAGCCTAATGTTAGCGACATTACTTGTCTTTGGCATCGGGATGTCCAGGTCTGCAGGTTGCACGAGCAGCGCCCAAGTGCAGCGAATAGAAAAAGTCATTTTTGGACTTAAAATCAAGTGAGCAGGCAAAGTTATAGTGTCAGTGGTCTAGATCCATCCACATGAGCATATCAACGGCTGGCGGGAAATCGCGAATTCCATCCACATGAGCATATCAACGGCTGGCGGGAAATCGCGAATAGAAAATTTGCGCCGAAGATAATGAAATATATGGCGTCCACATTGTGTGCAGGGAAAGATAGCAGTCGTCCATCCAGAGGATGCGTGGCATGAGATCTACTCGTGTCAGCGTTTCAGAAATCAGGAGTTCAAAGGGTGAAGGTTCCATGTTGTTCTATCTCTCGAAACCCTGAACCCCGAAAGTGTCAAAGGCGCTCGAAGCCGGGCCCATAGTATCATGAAGCAATCTTGACCGTCCACCCGCGGGAGACACCTGGT
>CBVK0100455971.1:0-12149 GCA_900067695.1 Picea abies
TAAACATGGCTGAAAGTAAAAGACCTCTGAATCAGGAAGATAATCAGGCTCCACAAACCAATAGAAATAACTTTGAGAAACTTTATATTACAACCCTTGTTTAATGACTTACAATTACTACTTTCAACCTTTACACAAATATCCTTTTCACACATCTACATGAACATGAACACAATAGCAGATGAACTTTCCAAACATGGAATAAAGATGGAATGAGGAACCTGATTAGTACAATAGGAAGGGAACACTTTTGATTATGCTCATGAGTCTTGGATACAATTATGTTTACTTATATTTATGTTTCTTGTATAAGCATGAGAACTAATGTTGGTAGATAAGACTAAGTACATGTATATTTCTGGCATCTTTTGAGATGATGAAGAAAACTTTGTTAAAATTTTTGAACAATGCATACAGAGTAGAAAGAAGAGGCATGTTAAGTCAAAATATATGTACAAGGTTAAAAGAGTTTTTTTTTAATGTATATAGCATCTAATACATCATAATTTTATTTTTATTAATAACATTACAATTTTTTTTTAAGAAAAAAAGGTCGAGATTTGGGGGACAAGTTTCTAGAAGTGGGAGCTTGTACAAGCTCCTTCATTGTTGGGGAGATTCCACACAAGGAGCACCCACATATTCCCAAGTCTATGGGATAAAAAACCAACAAACGTTTCTATTTTTGGTGCCAAACTAATAACTAAAACTCTATAAATAACCTATAAATAAACCCCCCTCTCATGGATGATACATAATTCATTTATTTTGATATTTTTGATGACTAGGGTCACACGAGTGAGTTGTCACTGAGAGTGAAAGGTCTATTGTGAGAGGTGGTCAAGCTATGAGTGGAGATTTGGATTTAGAGAGTGTTAGAGGGAGAGCTTGAGCAGACTACACCGATTTCCTTATTCTTGTACTAACAATCTTATCCTTAGACCATTTGATCTATAGACTACACTGTATAGGTAGCTTGTAATCCCATTCAAGTGTTTTTCAACATCATACACGATGGGATAATGAGTTTGACAAGTATTTTGACTTTATTCTAGGTATTTGGCATAGACAATTAACTCTTCTTTGGCTATGTTGGCTATTAATTTATATAGTAACATAGAGACTACAATTATTATCCCTAAGGAAAATGAGTAGAAGACTAGTTCTGCTATTGTTGCTCAAGGAACCCAGGACACTACCAAGATCGACACATGAAAGGTCATCGGCCAAAGATCGACACATGAAAGTGGATGGGCATGGGAGGAGAATCTGGATGCTGGCTACCTGTGGGGTGAGATTTTTCCAGCTGACAAGAAATATTTGGCATAAATCGAATGGAGAAACGATTGAATGGTTGTTGTAGAAAGCAAGGCCGATGATTTTTTTTTAACTGGAAATTAAATTGTATTTATGAAAAAGGGGTCGTGTTGAAGCAAACAACTTATTACATAGTGCTCAATTTCAGAAATCTTGAGCATTTATCTAAGGATACAAAAAAGAGTCATACAACACATCAAAAGGTTGATGGAGGCTATAACATAACTAACCACATTCAATAATTTCTTGCATGAGAATATTTTGACAAATTGCTTACATAACAAGATACAAAACAATACATTTCTAGATTGGATTACGAGTTCGACTTCTTGTTACCACTCACTGTGCTCTTCAAGATGCTTTTTTCTTATTTACTAATGCAGTCCAAGTTCCATTTATTTTCGATGTCTTCAGTGCCTCTCCCTACAATCCCAACATGCCTTGATCTAGAGGTTCATGTTGTTCAAGGGTCTCCCCTTCTTTTGCCTAGCTTGACCAACACTTTTGGGCTATATATGAGGGAGAAGAATAATCCTTTTCCACCGAATATTATGGTGCCACATCATACTTTTTAGATGCTTCTTGGTCCGGATCTGGGGGGACTTCCTCTTCCATAGAATCATGTTGATCCACATCTTGATTTTTGACAGGAGTGTCCTTGATTTCTTCTGATCTTGATTCAAGCTCATCCATGGGAAAATCTACAACATCTGGCTCAACCTTGGTAATGATTTGGTGTTCTTCCTTGGCACCAACCCACCAAGTTGACTTATATTTGTTTTTTCTGGCTTGCCTTGGTATTTTCGGGAAATGAGCTACCTTATGTCCTATTTCAAAACAAACTCTACATCGAAAATATACATTTTCATAATCTAACTTTTGAGACCAGAAGAAGTTTTCACTTAGGATTATTTCAACTGGAAACCCTTTTTTGAAGTCCATTTCCACACATATACAAGTATATGTGGTGATACTAGATTTTTCCGTTTGTTTACTTTTGTAATGGAATTTCCCAAGAGCATTTTCGATGGCACGAAGAGAGGGTAAGCCCCAAAGGTGTAGAGGAAAATTTGGGATTCTTACCCAAAATGGAGCCGATGATAAGGTATCTATTATTGGATCAAAGGAAGAGGACCATGGTTCCATGCATAAACCAAAATTTTCCCAGAACTAGGGACCTGACTTTAAAATCAAATCCCTATCTTCAACATTATCAAACATCCCAATGAAAAATCCTTTTGCACATGGGCAAACAAAAACTTCTCCTTTAATATTAGGATGCTATAAGTCTGAAATCCATTTGTGGAGGTCGACAAGACACTATCACAAACCAATGAACCAAAAAATTAGAGTAGCTGAGCTATATATCGTTGCCTTAAATAAAACATCTTTCACCATCGAAATAGAGATCACTAGAGCTTCTTGAACCATCAAACAAATAGAAGAAGAAGACTGCACAACAACATCTATGAAATAAGACTTACCCAGGATCTAAAGGAGGGAGGAGGGGAGAATGCGCTCATAGAAAGTATAAGGTGAAACATTCAAAAGAGAGACAGAGCCATCGAGGAAAGAGGATGCGACTTCCACAGAGGAAAACAAGACCATAGCTCCCTAAACGCCAAGAGAGATGCCACATCGAGAAAGGTATGCCACAACAAAGAGAAAAAAACTGGCCATGCCAATCCTAGAGGCCAAGCGACCCGAGGCCACTTGTGTGCACTACCGAGGGTCGGGACTGTGCACAACTATGGTTCATGATGTTTCTCAGTGTTGTAGGGGAAAGACTTTGCAAGAGTTGATTTGTTAGCCAAAAATAAAAATAGCAAAGTCAACGATTATTGTTGCAATGGGGATAGGAAGGATTATGGTGAATATCGCTTCACTCAATATCTCGATGAGGAGCTCCAGTTATAGCATTTCGGCTCTGTTGAAACCACCATATTTTTATTATAGTTTGTTGAATGTGAATGCAAATTTCAGCCTAGGTTGGACTTGCAGATTCAGAGCAAGAACAAGTGGAAACATGCATAGGAGGAGAGGTCATGCATGAATATTGGATTAGTTATTGGGCATCATCATACAGATATTAGTGGGCTTACACGTGCAGTCATTCATGAATAAAACTTGATAAATTTCCGAGTTGAGATTAACGATCGAATGAATCATGATTGAGGGAATTCAAGGAAAACATTGAGGGAAGAACAACAACTGTAATTCAAGAACATGCAACCCATGTGTGCAGTGACCCCTACAATGGCGTTATCCAGTGCTAATTTTTTTTTAAATTATTAAACTTTTAATTTTAAGATTTTATATTTTTAATTATTTTATTTTGCATCTTCAAGAGTTTTTAATTATTTTATTTTTCATAGTTTTTATATTTTTTTAATATATATTATTGCCGCTCCCAAATTCCACTTCTTGCGAATTTGGAAGCATCTTTCAACCGTATCAGATACTTGTACCCATGTTTCCAACATGTAACGTCCCCCATCCTGTCCAGGGAACAATACTTGTAGAATAATACACATAATTGGAATATTTCTGCTCATTTGATTTACTGTAGCTTACCAACTACGATTTTAACACATTTTAAACCAGATTTTGATAGCCATAAATGGAATGCATCTACAAAATCTATATGAATAGGAATTTCAAGAAATAACTCGTTCACAACAATAATAAACCATTCACAAATACAGATTAAACAACATCAATTAAACTCAGTAAGTAACTCAGAGACTAGATAAACACTTATCTTTATAAAACATTTATGCAACCAACTGATTGGGAAGGACATTTCACCCAACCATAGACATTTTTTTCTATATCTCAACAACAAGTCACCCCCGATCTGGGGCTAGGAATCCACAAGACAAGGGTGCCTCTCACAACCCACTCACAACTCACTGGCACACAACTTACTGATACCCTCCTACAACTATCCCAAATTTACCTCCAACTCTCTTCCTCTTGACCTATCCAACCCAAGGAATGTACCCCTTCACTACTTTCAGTCCATCGAGCATCCCATTTATTTATTAGGGTATTTTTGTATTAGATAGCTAGGAATCTCTCGCTGGAAACTCAAGGACTCAATGTTAGGAAAACTACTAGTAAAAACAACGACAAACACTTGTTTCCATAGTGAAACTCAGTCAGGAGTTCACTCTTCAGGCCTGTTAACCTAGTTCTTCAATTATCCAGCCCCAATATGCTCCAAAATGCTCCAACATGCCCTTAAATTCGCCCAACCTCTTTTCTTTGCTTGTTGCTTGTTGTTCATGCCCAACTCTAGGTGTAAAAACTGCCTGTAACAACCCATACAAATTTCCTCTATTTTCCCCAAACCATTGACTACTCATTCTGCCCAATGTTGATTGCTTCTTCCCCATGTTTTCCAATAACTATGGTATGTGACTCTCACACCCACCCTCTTACATGAGTTTCAATTATTGGGCTCTCATACACTCAAACATAAATTAGAAGTTTTCCCAAATGATAAATAATTTAGAAAACTAGGTTTGGATCAATACCCATAAACCTTTTCCTTTTTTACCCCCTCTTAGACACTCTCAAGCATCCCCCTCACACGTGGATTAATCAACCCCCATCTTTGTCCATTCCCAAACAACTGGCATCACACTATTTTTATTAAAAAAACATAAAATACATTTTGTATATTACATCGCTTGGCCACAACCATATTCCTATCTACATTATGCATTAAATAAACTGGGGATTATAGTGGGGATGTTACATTCCCCCTCCCCTACAATTGTGCATCATCCTCGGTGCACAACACATGCCGAAACATAATACAAATTTACATTACAATGTTTAGAAAATAAAAAACAAATTTTTGTAATTTTTTTACCCTCCAACAACAGTCCCAACCATAATCTTTCATTCTTCTCAACCTGCTGACCCAAGGAATTCACCCCCTTCACTTCCTTCAGTCCATCAGGATGCGCCATTCTTTTATCCGACCTATCAGTGCTGACCAATAATTTCCGATATGTGGCTCTGGAACTAGCTGTGCAAAAATGGAGTCTTGTATTTTTCAACTTATAGTTTCTTCAAAATTAACAAAAAATTGTGGGTATTCCTACCATGTAGTTTCTTCATGCTCCCAGGTTGCATCTTCAGGAACGTAACAAGTCCATTGAACCTTTACCATCCCTATGGATTTGTTCCCGAGTGCTTTGAATTTTCAATCTAGAATACATACTAGTTCCACCTGAAAATCCCCTTTGTTTTCCACCTGGATCACAATCCAATCAATTATGTGGTTAGGGTCAGGTACATATTTCTTTAATAATGATACATGAAAAAAAATATGCACTCTCATGGATGCAAACAAAGCTAACATGTATGCAATTGGCCCTATATTTTCTAATATTTTGAAAGGTCCATAATATCTCGCCGCCAACTTTGGGAAACAACCCAATCTTATCGAACTTCTCTTTGCTTTTACTTTAAGAAACACATGTTCTCCCACTTTAAAATCTATGAAAATTTTGTTCTTGTTTGCATAAATTATTTTCCTGTGTTGGGCAGTGTTTAAATTTTTCCTAATCCTTGTCATATGCTCTTCCATTTCCTTCAACAAATCTAGTCCAATGATAGCTCTGTCTGCTGGGTTGTCCCAACTCACTAGTGTGTTACACTTCCTACCATACAAAGCTTAAAAAAAACTCATTTTTAATGAGGCTTGATACCGATTATTATAAGCAAACTCCACTAAGTGGATGTAGTCTTCCATTTTGATGGTTGAACCATCACATACATTTTGAACATGTCTTCAATTATCCTATTGGTCCTTTCTTTTTTTCCATCTAACTTTGGGTGATATGCGGTGCTAAGATTCAAATTTGTTCCAAAGCCTTTGAACAAAGTTTTCCAAAATTTGGATGTAAACTTGGAATCTATGTCTGAAATCATTTCCTTAGGTACTCCATGTAGCATGGAAACTTCCTTCATGTAGATCTCTATAATGTTTGTTGCCTTATGTGTTGTCTTTACGGGAAAAATTTGCGATGCCTTAGTCAATTTGTCCACTACTACCATGATGGAATCATACTACTTCAGTATCTTTGGAAGCTTTGTAATAAAATTTACCATGACCACCTCTCACTTCCATTCTGGAATGCACAATGACTGCAACAACCCCGCTGGATATCTATGGACTAAATTTACCTTTTGGCACTCTAGACATTGGGCTATATAGTTAGCCACTTCTTTCTTCATCCCCGACCAAAAATATTGGCTCCTCACAACTGTAATGGATTTCTAATATCCTGGGTGCCCAGCATATGGCATGTTGTGCATTTGTCTCAGCATGATATTTTTTAGCTTCATGGAATTTGGAAAATACACTTTTCCTTTGTACAAGAGGATTCAATCCTCTTTCAACTCATAATTTTTAGATTCCTACTGTAAATTTCCTTGCTATAAGTTTTCTTTTATTTGCAAGTAAAGATGATCTGAATTTGCTGCTTCAAGAATTTTATCCTTTAAATCTATCGTGTACATGATGATGGCTGAAACATGCACTTCATGAGCTCTTTTGCTGAGTGCACCAACCACATGATTTTCTTTTCCCTTAATGGGTTTAATTTCAAAATCACAGTCGCTAAGAAACTCCATCCATCTAGTTTTCCTGGCATTTAGTGATGGCTGCCCAAATAAATGTTTTAGATTACAGTGGTATGTTCTTAGCTCAAACCTCTTCCCCATGAGGTAATTCCTCCACATTTTCAATGCATGCTTTGCATAATTTCTCTCATGCTCTTTTAGTTTTCTAGATTCAAAACATATCACATGATCCTTTTGACTGAGGAATCCACCGATCCCTTCCTTGCATGAATCTGTGCACACCACAAAGTCTTCATATGGATTTTCAATCTTTAATATGGGTGCACTTGTCAAAAAATTTTTCAACTGCTGAAAACTTTCTTCATATTTTGGAGTCCATTCGAATTTCACTCCCTTCTTTTGCAATGAAGTGATTGGGCTTGCAATCTTTGAAAAACCCTTTATGAATATTTAGTAATAACCTGCAAGACCCATAAATGACCTGACTTCCATCACATCTCTTGGTGCGGGCCACCCTTTAATGGCCTCTATTATCTCAAGATCAATTGCTATCCCGTTTGCTGAAATAATATGCCCCAAGTAGTGGATCTTCTTTTGATAAAAGATGCACTTAATTAGTTTGGCATATAATTTATGCTCGCTTAAAACCTTTAGCACCATTCTAAAATGCTTCTCATGCTCCTCCTCAAATTTAGAGTGGATGAGAATGTCATCTAAGAAAACAATTAAAAACTTGTCCATGTACTCCCTAGACACTCCATTCATTAGACACATAAAGATAGCTGGGGCATTTGATAGTCCAAATGGCACTACTGTGAATTCATAATGACCATACCTTGTTCTGATCATTGTCTTTCTGTTGTCTTCTTCATTTATCCTCACTCGATGATAACCTGATCTCAAGTAAATGTTGGAAAATATCCTTTCACCTTTCCGCTGATCAAATAAATCATCAATCCTTGGAAAAGGATATTTGTTCTTTATAATTACCTTATTTAGCTGTCTGAAATCAATACACAGCCTTAAGTTTCCATCTTTCTTTATCACAAACAAGACTGTGGCTCCCCAAGGTGACACACTTGGGTGTATATACCCCTTCTTCAAAAGTTCTTCTAGCTGCATTTGCAACTCTTTCAATTTTGGTGTGCCCATTCTGTAAGGTGTCTTGGACACTAGGGAAACACCTAGCACCAAATCAATAAAGAAATCGATATCCCTCATTGGTGGAAGTATTTGGATTTCCTCAAAAAAATCTACAAAATCTCTCAATACTGGATGGTCTTTAGGACTGGATGTTTTATCTCTAGCTGCCTCTTCCATATGGCCTGCAAAAAATTGACATCCTTTCTTGAAATTATTTTTCATCTACATGGCTGAAATTTCTCTAACAACCATAACTCTTGGAATGTCTTGATGATTTCCTTGTTGTTCCTTCTCATCAAGACGTGTTTTTGTCTTGTTGTAATAGTCTAGGACAACATGGTGTTTTTCCAACCAATCCATGCCAATTAGACTGTCATATGACCCCAAAGGTATAATGTTGAATTCTACCTTTGTGTTGAGTCCATTCATGTCTATTGGGAAATATTTAACCAGTTCATTGATATTTCTCTTAGCCCCCACGGCTAACTGAAATAACCAATATGTCTTATGCTTACTCCTTTGTAAATTAAATCTTTCAATAATATTAGAGTTTATTTCACTATGAATAGCTCCAAAATCAATTAAAATTGCCATGGGATGATTATTGATCTTACCTTCCACTTCAATCACGGGGGAATGATATTCTTCTTTCTTGTTGTCCAAGGCTGCATAAATCCTTGACATGCTTCCTCTGATGTCTTCCACCATTTTGGCCTCCTAAATGTTGTGAACAATTCTCATCCTTTCTCCTTTGTGAGGGCAGTTCCTATATAACTGATTCCCCTCACATCCCCAACATTGTATAGGCTACTTCCTTTGTCTTTTCCCAAAAGAATATGCTATCTTGTTTTCATTTTGGGATGACTGCCCTTGTTTATTGGCTTTGGAGTTGTTATTGAAAAAGGGTGGCTTAAAACCTTTTTTCCCTTGCTCCCTCTTTCCTTTCATCTTGTCATTCAAATTCTTTTGGAAGATTGGCCTCCCTTTGCTCTGCTCATAAAGATGTTTTTCTCTCCTTATGGTCTCCTCCAATGTCTTGGGATTATCATATTGTATCTTATCACTATAGAAGGAGGGTAATCCACTAAGAAACCTTTGGATTTTGACCTTCTCATTTGTTATGAACTCCAAATACTTCAACAACTCAAAGAACCTCTTCTCATACTCATCCATTGACATGCTTCCCAACTTGAGTTCAAAGAACTCTTTCATATTCCTCTCATAGTAAGCTTCCCAACTTGAGTTCAAAGAACTCTTTCATATTCCTCTCATAGTAATTCTCATACATATATTTCTCTTGGAAATATCCTTTGAACTGCCTCCATGAGACTCTCTTTTCATCAAGATTCTTTGCTTGCTTAAGCTGATCCCACCACATAAATTCCTTTCCTTGCAAGTGGTAAGTTGCAATTATTGTCTCTACCTTTGAGCGGTAATCATGAAGTTGGAAATATTTATTCATTTCCAATAGCTAGGCCTAGTTCTATTCTTCCTTCCTATGCTCACCATTGGAAGTAGGTGGTTTGATCTTCTAGAGTTCACCTTGCAAGATGTCTCCCTCATGCCTTCTCCTTTGTCTCCCGACAGGAGACACACTTGCGTTGCTTCCTGGCCCTGAACTGGCATGAGATATCCTAGTGTATTTCCCTAAGGAATGATGACATCTTCTTCTTCTCCTTGACTGTCTGTCATTCCCATGCCCATCCCTCCTACTATGGGATTTGTATGCTGTCACTTGTCTAGCACTAGCTTCTTGCATGGTGCCATAATCTTTCTTGGCTTGCTTCTACAACACGTTCAAACTTTGAAGTATCTCTTCCTAATCCTTCATAATATTCTCATCATCAACCATATAACTTTGCACTTCTCTTTGTAGGATTCTCATAGTCATAGGATCCTACATGTCTCTTCTTCCATTATACTTAGTCTCATAATTTCCCATGCTGACATGCAAACCTATGAATTCCTCTTCATGATTGTAGGACACTTGGGCATATTCCATTGTTGTGGTTCTCATACAGGAAAAAAAATTCCTTATTGAACCTCTAAACTTTGCAGAAAATGTGCATGCAACAAATTTTCTGTTAGACAAAAAATAAATACATATGCAATTTTGGAAAATAATGCATAAATTTTGCATTAACCACTAGTCACTCCTTTTGATTTGACTACAAAATTTACTGCTCAAGTTAACTTTCTATGTTAGCATATATATTCTCCTCTTCAAGACCTTTCCAATGACTATTCATTTTCCCAATTTTGATTTCTGAGCAGAAAGTTATGGTCTTTAGAAATTTTGACCATTTTCCCCTTTTTATCTCTGCACGCTACAAGTGTGCTCTTTCCCTTCCAAAACATTTTATTTGTAGGTACCCGGAACTCAAATTTGGCTCTATGGATGACATCTATATTCCATGAGATTTCCATAGACTGTTCATGAGCCCCAAATTGACTCCTAGGCTAGGAGTTATGCCCTCTAAAAGAAATCTGGTACTAATTTTTACCCTTGACTGTTTTGGCTATAACTTCTTCATAAAAGATTTATTTAGAAAACAATTTATGTCATTCGGAAGCTCTCTTCAAGCTTTATCATTTTAGAAGCATAAACTATGTGTCTTGGAAGGATACAAAGTTTCATAAAATTTGACTTGTTGAGAATGTTGTTTAGGCCTTCAAAATTGGCCTGCAAGTTTGTGACCTCAAAAACACCAATTTTTTTTTCCTGATATTTCAATGTTTTATTTGTTGTTACGACACTATTGTGGTTCTCAATCATCAGGCTATCATCTTATCGGGGCACTAGTCCACTGGGCATCGAGCCATCATCCCATCGGGGAACTGGGAAAACACCTCTCTACCTCCTAGTTGAACCTACCTTCTATCTCGATCCGATCTATCAGACCATCGGGTATACTTGACCACCGACCCACCAAGAACCCACACTACTACACTCTACTTCGACCTAGATTTCCCAACGGTTCTGGTCTGATTTGATATATCGACATATTAGACCATCCGTGCATTGGCCTACCGTATGCAAATTCAACCAATGATCCTGACACTAGCCCGATTCAATCTATCGGCATATCGGGCCACCGAGCCCTCCGAAAACCTTTAACACAACGCTCTCAAGCACCCAATCTAGGGACTTTGCTGGAAACTTCAGAACATAATCCTGGTGTGGCCTACCACTTGTCATGACACATGGCTACCGAGACACTGGTCCATCGGTCCACCAAATGATCCCATGCAACAACCATCCAAATGACTATGATCTGAGTCAGGGCATTAGGCCACCGAAACAACTCTCACACACCTCCAACCAAATGGACCCAATGTTGATCCACTGGGGCACATGCCACTATGCGTAACCTCCAACCAACTGCTCCAACGCCAATCCATTAGGGCACCGGGACACATGTCACCACATGTGACCTCCATCCAAACTACTCCAATCCGATCCGGTGAAATGCTTTCTCCCGAGGTTTCTGATATCCAAAAGTTTAATTATGCATGGTTTCATTAAGGTTCCATGGCTCTTTGTGCTTCACACACTAATAACTATGGTTTTCCCTTTGCTTATAAACCACTCCGTCTAACCCTTTCCTTTACATGTGGGATAAACAAATAAAACCCATCATTGATCAAGGGATGTGAATCCATCATGGGGTGTGATCAATGACTCATGTGCACTGTTGTTCTAGGTGGCATAACTATTGAATCTCTACTTTAGTTTGACCCAATGATAGCTCGTTGGAAATCCCAGACCATGGGGAATTTCTTGAACATGGATTTGATGGAGAAACAACAACCTTAAACCATAAGAATTCTCCCCCAACACTGTCTTGAAGCAAAAAAAATAATTTTTACCCCAAATAAGATCAGATTCAAATGGATTTTGTAGTCATGTAGCAGGCTTCTATAGGATGGTGTTGCAACCTAGCTCTGATACCATAATGTAACATCCCCTAGCCTATCCAAGGAACACTACTTGTAGAATAATACACACAAATGGAATAATTATGCTCATTTGATTTACAGTATCTTACAAGCTACAATTTTAACACATTTTAAACTAGATTACCCAT
>CBVK0100455975.1:5282-27659 GCA_900067695.1 Picea abies
AGACTATCCAATCAATCTAACCATCTTAATAATGCTGAACAGTGGCTAGTAAGCTATCTGAATCCGAGAAAAGCCATAAAACGAGTTATATTTAAGCAGTCTGAAAACATGGATCACAGGATTTGAAACAGCGCGGTCAAACCAGAGATTAATTGGTAAACAATCTCATGAGGAGATCCATTTCCTTCATTTCTTTCGTCTGTTTCTGAAAATCAATAATTATTAAATTTGGTTTATTTAATTAGGCTTGGTGCATGGCTGGTTTCTTACAACTCTGTTAATCTATGAGTGATTGTAATTTCAATGCATCTGGACATTGAATTTGTGGTTTATTTTAGAATTTAGCATTCTCCTAAAATCATTTCTTGCTTTGTTATTTTCACCCAATGATGATCAGATGGCTTGGAGTGGAAGATATGATAAAGCAAAGGAATTGCTTGCCTTTGTCGACATCGATCTGGTGATCAGTTTCCTTTGGTCTTTCTTTATTTTCCACAATATTTAATTTGGCCTTTGGTCATTTAATCAAAATGTGCATACCCTGCTTTCTTTGTTATTTGCAGTATACTGATGAGACGACATTGCTTTGTTATTTGCAGTATACATATGAGACCGCATGGAGCGGAAAAGAAGAGAGCACTTTTTTTTTACAGGATTAGATTTTAGGGCTTCTTTCCTTTTTATGATTTAGGCTTTTTTAAGATGAAACTGGCAAGCGGAGAGAGGTGTGAAAACCCTGAATTTCTCTATTTTCTCCATAATGCAGGGCATGCAAGGTTATTCGTTTATCCGTTCATTGACTGAAGACGTGCGGATAGGGAATGTGGGAAAGGAAAGATGCATCCGGAGCTATATTTTCTCCGTAATGCAAGGTCATCCGTTTCTTGACTAAAGACCTGTGGATAGGGCATGTGGGGAAAGGAAAGATGCATTAGGAGCAGGGATCAAATTTGAAAGGAAGGGTTATATTTCAAATTGAAGAGTTAACTTTATTGTAACCTTTCTAAATTGACATGTTAAAATAAATTATTTTTTTCATATGAAAATGAAAAAACAATTAAAATTTCACCCATAAAATAATTATAATTTGAAAATTATGGACAAGTACGTACCAACATTTTTTGGTAATTTAAAATAAATCATAATTAATTAATTAGAATTAAAAGAAATATAAACTAATAATCAATAAAAAAAATACAAATTAATAATCAATTAAAATTAAAAAAACATAATTAATAATCAACAAAAACTAAAATAAATGTATTAATATCCAAGATACAATCGAGAGGCCATGAGCAACGTAATTAATTAAAATAAAAAACACAGAATTTTGAAGAATAAATTGATGTGAATATGTTTGAAAACCATTTTGTTTAAATTCTTTGTTTGCTTTACTACTTTTAAAGAAGTTTCTAGCCGACATACGGTGTTAACTATTCAAAGCCTATCTTTGATTTTCTTGTTTCTTGGTCAACAGAGAAAAAAATATGAACAAAATCAACTATGTTTTTATTCGTGAGTCTTATATATAATATTTCCACTTATATCTGGCTGGCAGAAACACAAGCCACACTAACATATATTGGGGAAGCCTTCTAATACAAATATAAATCTCCCGAACACTATGAGTGGAAAATAAATGAACCTGCTAGATTCTCCGTAAGTGGCCACTGTAATAAATATCCTTTATGTGAAGAACATAAATCAACTGGATGAACATGGTCTATAGTGAATAGGCAAATCGGTATGAGGAACGGAAAAGACATAAAAAAAAATAATAAATCAACACAAATACGTAGAGAACGGTATAAATATGGAGCAAATCAATTGGATAAACATGGTCTACAGTGAAATCCATATATAGTACATGCAAATTGATATAAAGAGGAATGTAAAAGGCATTAAAAAAAATAAAAAAAAATTAACACAAATATGCAAAGAACGGTATACAGGCAAATCAGTATATAGGAACGGAAAAGGCATAAAAAAACAATAAAATAAATTAACACAAATACGCTTAACCCAAATACGCAGAGAACATAGAGAAGTGAAAATTACCCTGTTTGAAAAAGATAAACCTACAACAGAACTGTACAACAAAACATAACCCTACAACAGAAAAAAGATAAACCTAGTGTTTAGAGAATTCACTTCCAATTCACAGAGAATTCACAACACTGGTTGTTGTTGGTGTTTAGAGAATTCGCCATTTGATCTTTCATCTCTCCAAGTTTAATAAATAGAATATGCATGCATGCATGAGCTCCATAAAAATAGGATTGTATTTTAGAAAAAATACAACCATTATTTTTTTGAACTAACTTGATATATGAAAAATTGGTAACATTCTTTTTTTTATCACTAAGATATAGAGAAAAAGATTCTTAACATTATTTTTTATTACTAAAATATAGGGGAAATGATTAATAAAAAAAAACCTTTATAAAAAAAAAAAAAAAACTTATTAAGGAAATTTCCAACCCATAAAAACAATGAAAAGTGAATATATTAAGAAATTTTTCATTACCCTTCAAATGAAAAAATATGAAATAATTTCTCTTTCAAATTTGACAAGTGTTTTTTATATTAATTTTCATTTGTATTGAAAATAATTTTAAACCCTTCTATGAAGGGCTACAAGGCTCTTGAAGGGCAATGAAGACCTCAATTTTGATCCCTGATCCAGAGCTATATTAAAAGGTGTATTTGTTTTTAAAAAAGGTTTTGTTTTTTTTTTTTATTGAAAACGGTGATTAAAAAAAAAAAAGAGTTAATAAAAGGTGAGGAAAAGGTGGGATTGATAAAACGTTTTGTATTAAATCTTTTGTAAAACCTTCTTAATATTAAATCATTATTTCTCCGTGTAGTTTTTTGAAAGGGATTTGGTTATTACAAGTAGTGGTGTTTGTTTTGTATGTTTCTTCTAATGAAAAAGACGCAGAGTGCTAAATTCAAAATTGAAAAGTTGAATGGCAAGAATAATTTCGAGATCTGGAAGGTTAAGATGCATGATCTGCTCGTGCAACAAGGAGTGGTGAAGGTGCTTTTGGGAAAAACAAAGCAGCCCACGTCCATAATAGACGAAGATTGGGATGAGATGGATGCAAGAGCACTGAGTTCCATACACGTGTTTGGTCGATGATGTATTGTTCAACATTGTTACAGAGAAGACAATAGTCAGTTTGTGGTCAAAGTTGGAAAGCCTATACATGACGAAATTCTTGACAAACAGGGTCTTCCTGAAAAGGAAATTGTACATTTTGTGCATGAAGGAAGGTACAAAAACAATTGATCATCTGAATACTTTCAATACTCTTCTAGTCTAGTTGGATAGCATGGGAGTGGAATTTGAATTCAAAGACAAGGAAATTACTTTATTGTGTTCTTTGCCTGCATCATGGGATCACTTTGTTAGCTCTATTAGTTTCAGTTCAACATAAAGTATTGAGTTTGATGATACTGTTGGATCTTTATTGTCTGAGAAAACAAGGAATAAATCCAATCTAGAAACCTCTACATCAGAGGCATTAGTGATCAGAGGCAAACAAAAATAAAGAGGACAGGGTCAGAGGGATTTCTCTCGGTCAAATTTGAAGGGTAGAAAGAGCAATCTCAAGTGTTGGTTTTGTGGAAAACCTGAACACCTGAAGAAAGACTGCTGGAAGTAGCAACAAGCCTCCAAAGAAGGCCCTCCAAAAGAGACAAAGGAAGAAAACGCAACTGAAACAGGTTCGTCAACAGGGTCAAGTATGGTTGATGAAGTTTTATCAATCAGTATTGGTTCACGTCATGATCAATAATGGCTATTAGATTTTGGTTCTTCAAACCACATCTGTCTTTATAGACAGTAGTTTATTACTTACCAGTCTATAGATGATGGAGTAGTTTACATGGGTAATGATATTTCATCTAAAGTTGTTGGAATTGGTAGCATCTAAATTAAAATGTTTGATGGAACTATTAAAATACTAACTGATGTAAGACATGTACCTGAGAATAGGAAGAACCTAATCTCTTTGGGAGTCTTAGACACGGGAGGTTACAAGACTATTGTTAAAGGCAGAGTTATGAAGGTCTACAAAATAATTAAATTGGTTATGAAAGAAAAGAAGGTTCGTAACCTATTTCTGTTAGAAGGGAGGACTAAATTAGATCATGTGAAAATGGTATTTGAGAACGATAGTGACTATGTTCAATTGTAGCATCAATGGTTGGGTCATATGAGAGAACAATGATTAAAGGTATAGTTGATTGCAAGTTACTTCCTAGTCTAAATTCTTTAAAGTTAGATTTTTACAAGCACTGTATTTACGGAAAATAGAATAGGCAGAGATTTAAAACCAGAAGACACACTAGTGAAGGAACCCTATACTATATTCATTTTGATGTTTGGGGACCATCCCCTACTATTTTATATGGAGGATCATCATATTTTGTAACTTTTATAAATGATTTCTCTAGGAAGGTGTAGATCTATCTGTTAAAGAGTAAGGCTGGTGTATTTACATTTTTCAAGCAGTTTAGATCTTTAGTGGAAAATAGCACTGGTAGATCCATTAAATGTTTAAAAACTGATAATGGTAGTGAATTTTCATCAATGGAGTTTGAGATTTAATGCAAGGAATTTTGGATCGATAGGCATAAAACCACTGCCTATACTCCTCAACAAAATGGAGTTGTTGAACACATGAACATGACTCTTCTAGAGAGAGAAAGGAGTATGTTGAGTAATGCCAAATTGCAGCATGAACTATGGGAAGAAGCTATATATACATCTTGTTATCTGGTGAATTGATCACCATCAACAACAATAGAATGCAAAATTCCAGAAGAGGTATAGACAGGTCACCCGTGTAATTATTCTAATCTTAAAGTTTTTGGTTGTGATGCCTATGCTCTAATTCTGAAACGTCAACATTCTAAACTAGATCCAAAATAAAAAAAGTCTTATATTTGTTGGATATGGTGATGGTATCAAGGGGTACAGGTTGTGGGATCCTACTTCCCACAAGATCACCATTAACATAGATGTAATATTTGATGAATCATCTCTCATCAAATCAAATGTAGATGTTGAAATGAAATAGGAAGAAACACCAAAGTATCAACAAATTATGTTTAAAACCAATGAAGGTGAACTTGAACAAGTTTCAGAAGATGTTCATGAAGAGCCTCCTGTAGCAGAGGAAGACATGGTTCATGATGATAGTCAACAGATTGTGGATGAGCCACAAACTTCCCTGAGGAGATCTACATGGGTCAGAGTTCCTCCAAGAAGGTATGATGATTTTATTTCATCAGTTTCTTTAAGTACTAATGATGATGAATGTTCATGCTATCAGGAAGTTGTGAAGGGTTCAAACAGTGATAAATGTAAAGAAGAGATGAAGGATAAAATGAAGTCATTAGATAGGAATGCTACATGGGACCTGGTAGAAATTCCAAGAGACGAAAAAATTGTAGGTTGCAAGTGGGTCTACAAGATGAAGAAGGGTGTTTATAATAAGGTGGAAAGGTACAAGGCACGGTTGGTTGCGAACAGATATTATCAGAAAGAAGGTATTGACTTTCATGATATTTTTTCACCAGTTGTAAAAATTGTTTCAATTTGAATTATGTTAGCATCAGTTGCATTGCTTGATTTGGAGTTGGAGCAACTAGATGTTAAAACTGCGTTCTTACATGGAGATTTGGATGAGGAAATTTACATGGAACAACCGAAAGGGTTCGTTCATAATCACAGTAAGAAATTTGTTTGCAGGCTCAAGAAATCATTGTATGATCTAAGGCAGTCACCTAGATAATGGTACAAGAAAATTGACTCTTTCATGCTAAGCCAGAATTATACAAGGAGTGAGTATGATCATTGTGTCTACTTTAAGAAATTGAATAATGGCATATTCATTATCTTAGTATTGTATGTTGATGATATGATTTTAGTAAGAAAAATAGTAATTGAGATCAACATGTTAGAAGATCAGATGGCTAGGATGTTTGATATGAACAATCTAGGAGCAGCAAGGAAGATTTTGGGCATGGAGATATTTAGAGACAGCAGGAATGTTAAGATTTGGTTGTCACAACAAAAGTATGTTGAAAATATACTTTTGAGGTTTGGTATGAACGATGTGAAACCAGTTTCAGTCCCTTTGGATTCACATTTTAAGCTTTCTTCAAGTTTATGTCCTAGTACAGAAGAAGAAAAGGAATACATGTCTCGAATACCATATGCTAATGCAGTAGGAAGTTTAATGTATGTAATGGTTAGTACAAGGCCATACATTTGACATGTAGTTGGGGTTGTCAGCAGGTATATGGAAAATCTAGGTAAAGAGAATTGGGCAGCAGTGAAATGGGTGCTTCGGTATCTAAGAGACACAAGTGATTACTGTATCACCTATAACAGCGGTCGTGAGTTAGTCTATGGATATGTTGATTTTGATTTTGTAGGTGATTTCGACAAGAGAAGGTCGACTTCAGGGTATGTGTTTACTCTTGCAGGTGGAGCTATTAGTTGGATGTCAAAGCTATAGAACATTGTCTCTTTATCCACTACAGAAGAAGAATACGTAGCTTCTTCACATGCTTGCAAATAGGTAGTTTGGTTGAAAGGTTTGTTTGGTGAGTTTGGAAGGCTGTAGGACAAAGTAAAGTTACTTTGTGATAGTCAGAGTTTTATTCACTTGGCTAATAATCCAACCTATCACAGTAAAACAAAACATATTGTTAGGTGATTTATATGTACTAAAAAAGACACTAAACTACCCTCAATTAAATTGTCAACCCGGGGTAAGTATACTTAGAGTTGTAGAAAAATATATGCCAAAGGTAAAAAGGTTGGTAGGAGTATTATATAACTACGGAAAACAGCTATCTAGGGATAATCTACTCAAGCAAACCTATCTAATGAACAAACCTTACTAAGAAAAATGAAAACTAGGTAACCTAAGTACTTTTTGGGCCAAGAACTGATGGATAGTTCCTAAGAAAACAAATGAAAACTCTATTTAAAGCAAACTAGCTCATGAAAATAAGCAAATGTAAACTACTAAGCATACTAAGAAAATGATGAAAGAAAACTTATTTAACTTGCCAACCTATATCCAATGAGCAACTACCCTATGAAAGCAAATGCATAAGCAAGTAAGCAAAAGAACCTATCTAACCTATTAAAGCAAATATACAAGCAAGAAAAAACACCTAACTACCCTACTATAGCAAATAGGCAAGCAAGAAAAAGCACCTAACTAACCTATTAAAGCAAATAGACAAGCAAGCAAAAGAATAAAGAAAAACACAAGTAAGCAAAGCCTTCTCATTGAACAACTACCCAGCCTAAGAGGCAAGTGAACTAAATGCCTAATGCAAAACTATTTCTCTTGCATGAAAAGAAGTTTAAATGCTCAATGCAATGCATGAAAGGAAATTTATTCTATTGAAAGCAAGAAAGACTATCAACTAAACTTATGAAAACAAGAAACTATCTCTTCTAACTTATGAAAGAAAGAAACTAACTTTAACCTATGAAAAACTAAAATGCAATGTTGGTGGTTGTGTGAATGCCTTTAGTGGTGATGGATGATATCTCAATGACATTTGACAACAAAGGATGGTTCTAATGGTATAAGCTCAATACTAATTTCAATGGAAAAATGAAAGGTGTGAAGTAAACAGTCCAATGAAAACTTAGCCATGATAAAAGTAATGTTAAATACCCTGCCTGTTCATGTATAAACCATCAACATCATGATGAGATCATCATTATCTAATTAAGAAATTCAATTTCATCTTAATCTATGAAAGGAAATTGCATGAAATAAAACTACACTATGTCTATTCTAGCCATTCAAACTAACATAAATAAATAATTAAAAAAAGAAATTTAAAGCATGATATTAAAAAGTAAATTGGCAATCTAATTTAACCAACAACTAATTAAATGAAATTTATATAAACTGAAGTAAGCAAGATATGACTAGAAACTGGAACTAATTCTATCTATCCATCAAAGATCCCTATCAAATGAAACCCAAATAGAACTCTATTTTATTCTAAAAACAACTTTGTTTTAAACTTGATTGTAAGACAATAAATAAAAGTGTAATCTGATATCTATATGGATATGGAGTTAGTGTAGAGATTTGCAAGTGTTTCTCTACTCTACAAAATCACTGCATGTTAATATATATCATCATCTAACCTGCAAAACAATTAAAACAATTAAGCTACAACAAACTAGTTAACAAAATATGCATGTACAGAAAATTACAACAAAATAATTAAATTATGAAATGCATAAAATAACACAAATATAGTCACCAGACTGCTGGTGGGGACCCCATCAAGTTGTGGCTACCCTCTACAAGCACACCACAAACTTCACCAGGCCGAATTCACCATGAAAGTCAAAAACGCAGTTATGGCACTATTCTGGCAATGTGAAAAATGAAAAATAGAGTATAATGAGTTTATCTCCAATGTGATGGCTATTATACTTGCCTAACTATTATTGGATAAATCCATAAGTGCGGACACAAACTGATCTCCCTAGATCCACCTGGATCTAGAACAAAGCAAGACAGAATGATACTCTTTCCCTAGATTTTAACTAGTGGATATACTAGAAGATATGATCAAAGAACATACCTTATGATCACTTTCCTTGGTCTTTGTTTCTTTTGCTTCGCTCCAGTGCTCTCGTACCGTCAAGATCAAAACAATAAAAGCCAACCGAAGTGAAGAAAATACAATCTATTCAACAGTCAATCTATGTATAGATCAAGGAGTTATACAATAAAGTGGAACTAACTTTATGGGAAAGGGACACATTACTGTATCATATTGATGGAAAGTAAAGATTACAACCTAAGCCTTGATGTTGCAAACTTCCTTTCAATGGCCCTTAGCTCTGAGACACACACTTTCTCACTTGCATGAAGAAGATCAACCACTTTTGATAAACTTGCTCGAGTTCTCTAGCTGTTGTATCTTCAGTCCTTCACAAAGTCTTCCAATAATTCTCCAATAAATCTCTTGCTTGTTTGTTGCTAACCTTTTCCATGAGAATCCCCTCAATATATAGGAGAGAATGAATTAGTTACTTGGATAAGAATGATCCAAAAATATCAGGAAATCCAGTACTTAGATAACCATTCGAATGCCATCTCATCCTTCTAGAAGATTCCCTTCTAGAAACTTCGAGAATTCATCTTTTTCCCTTCTTTAGAAAGAGTTCGCACCCTAGTAGTTAGACATAGTGCAAACTTCTCGCACCTTGGCTTAAGGCAGCCTGCGAGAATCATGCATTCTTGCCGGCAAATGTATTAGCAGCCTGTGAACCTTCCTAAAAAATGTGATTTCTGGAAAGAGATGAAGGTAACTTCTCTTAGGAGAAAGTTCTAATGAAGAGCCTAAGTACACCATCTTCAATACATCATCATGACGACCAAAATTATGGGTAACATAATGCCCCCCAAAGTATGAGGTTGAAACTACTGATAGCCAATAGACTTTGTAAGCTGCATGTGTGTGTCGAGAACCAGGGGCACATCTAATCGAAAACCTGCAAACACCCAAGCATCTGCAGAATATCATATATACCAATTCTGAGGTAGGAATTCCCATACTCAGATCACAGACTGATGGCATTATAGACAAAGGTCATGGCCACCATTCATACGCTGTGGATCCATGCCGTCAAAATATACCATAGCCACCTGAATACACTGTGGATCTATGCGAGAAATTTCAAATCAAGACAACATAGCCACGAAACATACACAGTGGATCTATGTGTCGCAAATTATACATACTCCATCGCAACCTGGATCACAAAGATAATATCCAGGGTCTTCAATCTCATCGCCCAAAGTACGAATCTAACCATGCGATTACATGTATTGAAGTCGAACATGGTAGAAACCACTTGATTACCGGTCATTGATGAAACTGTTAACAAGTGCGAGGGAAATCACCATTGATGTCAATGACTCCCAAGGTACTATAGTACAATCCATCGACTATGAATAAATGAGTTGATGTCGAACATCTGATGGAATCTTTCGATCAGGGGTCAATGATGTAAACCCACTATCGAAAGCGAGGAAAATTGACATTGAGGCATGCAAGCTCCAAGGTACTAAATAATTTCTGATTCTTAATTCCGGATAATGAGCTGAAGTCGACGGAACAAAACTCATCACAGGAGGGCCTTGATGTATCCCCCATCAATGACATGAAATGAGTAACAAAGTTTGAAGGTGAAACAGACCATGTTGTAAATTGGACTAGACACAGGGAAGGCCGACACGGAGAAAATGGATAACTGCAGATGGCCGACTCAATATAGGTTTCAGATGAACTTCTCTTGAACATATGAATGACACGACCAATGATTTGGCAGCATTGACTCAATTATGACACATGGAATGACCTTGTAATCAATCGAAAGAGAGACAAATGGATTTCCCAAACTGGCTTCAAATGATGAATAGGGGGTGTCATGTTCAAGAGAGACACTTACTGCCAATCAATACGAAGTTGAAACATATCCCTTTCCCAAATTTTCCCCCACCATTTTTAGTGAGTACCCCTTTATTTTTACACAAGCTTGAGGAGGATAACATATGCTTGTTGATATAAGATCATCCTTCATACGAGTCCCTCAAAGTATTTTTAACGAACCCTAAGAAGGAGTGGTTCAGTCCCATCACGGGTCTGTCAATGTTTGTTTAACGAGTCCAGAGATAGTAAACTCAAAGGTTTTGCAAGATTATAGAGTTTGGAAAAACACTTAAAAGAGAACTCTCTCGGTTCCTTTTTCGTAAAATAGTCTAAATGAGACCGAAAAAGAGAGAAATTATCGCTCACCAGACGCGTACTTCAAATACTTTATTGAGCGTGAAAATAGCAAGGTCACTCGGCGATCTTTTCATGTTTAGAGAATCTGAAAAGAGCTTAAAGAGAACTCCAGGAGAGTTCCTTTTTCATGTAACCTTGTTGAGCCCGAAAAAGTGATAAAACTATTCTCGATCACGTTCTTATGTTTTTCACGAGCGTAAGAACAGATAAAAATGACGCTCGAGGTTTTATGTAAAAAACCATAAAAAACAATCAAAATCACGCAATAACGGAGAAAAATATGTCCATATCCTTGTATGTAATCATCAATATCATCACCCCTACAAGTCATTACACTCATTTTGATATTAGGAATTAGGTTTAAACAATAAATAAACATAAAAACCCAAAAATGACATAGTAAAAAGTAAATTAAATGAGTAAATAAAAAATTTTACCATATCATTTCACATTTCCACTATTGAATTCCAAAACCCCCTTTTTACCCTCCAAATTCAGTGTTGATTTTCGGGAGCTAAAAGATATCGTTCAACGAGCCGTCTGCAGCATTACGGTAAGCTCTTCATTCTTGACATTTTCATGGTTTAAATTTTGAAATTCATTGGTTAATTTTTTAGTTTCAATTGTTTTTTTTTTTAACTCTACATGTGCATTGGCATTCTCGCAGGCAACCCATACAAGGCCTGTGAGAATGATGTGTTCTCGCAGGTGAGACTTGATCCACCTACGAGGTGTTCGCACTGTGTAAAATAAGGCACCTGCGAGAACCGCAGAACCCAAATTTTTTTTAAATATTTAGCCAATGAAAAAAAAAATCTAGATCATGAACAAAATCATTAATCCTCCTTTTATGTTCCTTGTGCAGATAAATAGCCATAAACATGGTGCTTGAGTGGCGTGAACGAGAACATGAAGAGGATAATGCAAATGTCGAGAATCATCCTCCCACCATAGCTGCATTGAGAGATTGTGGGCTCTTAAAATACTTTCACATCCCGGGCATGAGAGCCCAAGTCAGACTACTAGAGTATCTAGTCCATATGTGGGACCCAGACCAGCAATTTTTCAATGTAGGATCTCACACATTGTCCATAGACATTGAGGACATATACTTCTTGACTGGATTATCCAGGCACGAGTATTATGTTAGCCTGACTGGTAGTAGAGGTGGTGGATTAAAGATGAGTGAATACTACAATCAATATTGTGTACCTGAGGCTAAAAGGAAAAAGGGAAAAGTTTATATATGGGGGGTACAAGACTTGACCCTCCACACTATTCTCTTTAATATAGCTTGGATGGACGGGAGTTCAGCTCCTCATATGGCATTACAGATCTACTTCTAGTACGCCATCGAGTGTACTGAGCCTCGAGTATTCAACTGGGCGGATGTTGTACTTCGCAGTATCAAAAGGAAATTAACTAAATGCAGGCGAGGTGAATTGAAACAATTTGGTTATGGATCTTTGTTAGTGTCCTTCTTCCTCGAGAGGGTCCCCGTATTTAGACTACAGGTTGAGTGGGATTTCTTGGGTCCTAGGGATCCAAGAATGTTGAGATGGTGTCGGCTCATGGCCCGGCACATGGCAGGACCAATCATCAAGTACGACGATATTTTCTTTGATTGGCTTCAAAATCAGATGTTGATGGTCGATGACTACGCTTATTCCGGGTTGGATTTCCGAGAAGATCCAGATTTAGCACTGCCTGAGGATGCTCAGTGGGGAGACCTAGGTAAGAAATACAAGAATTTTCTCTTTTTAAATGTTTTAGAATTTTTTTATCATATTCAAATATTTTTTTTTTTTATATATTTATCCGAAGACTAACAAAAAATGTTTGTTGATAACACAGATGTTGGACTATATAGACCTCCTGGCACATCTCCTATCTAGTGACGAGGAGAGGTAGCAGCAACAGCTCCACAATATGTCGAAGATATCAAGTGGTGGAACAGAATTTAGAGGGCCTAACAATAGACATTCTAGATATGACTCTAGAAGAGGTTCCATGACGCGATCAACATCACACTGTAGGGGTATCAGCAGCTATGGGTTGACTGCTTCATAGGGTTACTAGGGAAGTCTTGTGTTACCATGAACGTCATCCATGACGTCACTTTGTAAAAGCTATGAGCTTCAAATTTTGATATTTGGGTCTTTAGACAAACTTTTGTAAAAACTTCTTTTGAGCGTTATATATACAGATGGATTCTATCGGTTTACTTTATAATGTCTGAATTTTAATGTGTTTGATTTATAAATGGTTCAAATGTCTTTCCAATACATAATTAGCCAATGCATCTATTAATGTATTAAGACATCTAGGAATATGTTGATATTCAATGTGATCAAAATATCATTCCAAGAGACGAATTCGCAAATACACCCATAACAAAGTAGGACTTTGAAAAGATTAGATACTACTTAGCTATAGTAATACAAGCTGCGAGTCAATTCGTACAATCAAATGACAAATTCCGAGTGAGATAGCATCAACCAATAATTCAATAACAACGCTATACTCTGCGATGGTGTTAGTTGCACGGCCAATACATACACCTCGTAAAGATATAAGTTCATTTGTTGGGGCATAGATTGCCCACGCAGCAGAAGCTAGGTTCCAAGTACTACGGCTAGCACCATCAGCGAAGCGAATATAGGGTAGCAAAGACTTTGACATCTGACAATCAAACACAATGTCACATAAGGGCAGAGACCATATAATGTCAAAAGCAAACTAAATTAACACACTCAAAGTATGATACATAAAATACAAGTACTTGTGCACAAATGATTTATGCATAGTACTTCTTCAAGTACAACCCATTCCTAGGTTCACTCAAAGGGATACCATCATAATCGACTAGCTCATATGCTCCTTTTTCCAAAACTCGATGAACAATGTAAGGACCTCGCCACATTGGTTCAAATTTCCTAGCTCCTAACACATCTTGATCCTGTTCATAGAGAAGAATAAGATCACCTTCAGAGAAAACATGAGGCTTGACATGCTTTTCATATTGTGCCTTGACACATTTCTTCTGGGCTTCTATTACTAAAGTGGCGTCACATCAAGTTTCGTCTAATCGCATCAAATACAATAGAAATTATTCTTCAACAGAAGTATTGGGTAAAATTTCGACAACTAGCTTCAGAGAAGGTATCTCACAATCTATAGAAAGAATGGCTTCCACACCATAGACTAATCGAAAGGGTGTAAACCTAGTAGCAGATTTGAAAGATGTCTGATATGCCCACAATGCCAAAAACAACATCATGTGCCAACTTCTTTTATGAATTCCTATCATTTGTCGAAGCATAGTTATAAGAACTTTGTTGATTGCTTCGACCTGGCCATTAGCTTGCGGATAATAGGGTGTTGAGTTGTCATGACAAAGACCCAACTTTTCTGTAAGTTCATACATCATAAAATTCCTAAAATGACTACCGTGATCAGTAACGATAGTTTGGGGAACACCAAAACGAGTTATGACATGGTTAAAAAGAAACAACGCTGCAGTCTTTCCAGTATTATCAAATGTTGGCATCGCCTCGGCCCATTTTGTAAAATAATCAACAGCTACAATGATGTAACCATGCCCCCCGGTCGAGTGAGGGTGACATGTCATGAAATCAATGCCCCATTTTGCAAAAGGACCAACTGAGACCACAGGATGAAGAGGAGCAGGATGTGACCGAATTTTCTGATTGTAGGTCTTGCAGGCATGGCATTTCTGAATGAAAATAATGCAGTCGTGGAACAAAGAAGGCCAAAAATAACCTGCACGTAAGCTCTTCTGGGCAGTAGCATACCCAGACATATGAACACCACACGCTCCAGAATGGAATTCATTCAGAGCTTTCTCGGCTTCGTCAAAATTCAGACAACGTCAAAAAACAGAGTCAATTCCCCGACGGTAAAGAGTATCCCCAAGGATAATGTATTGACGATCTTGATAACGAATGTGACGTCGTTTAGTACTAGACAAAGCAGGCCGAAAAGTCTGGGTTTGGATATATATAATGATATATCCATACCAAAGATCGTTAGTGCTAATAAGGAAAAGAGATTCATCGGGCAATGAATCTACTGCTACATTTTTCGTGGCAGAGTGAGGAAAATCGCATATTAACTCAGCAAAAACTAAGGATTTCTTAGATGTGGCGCTATCGAATTCCAAGTCAAACTCCTGGAGTATGACAATCCATTTGGAGTACTTTCCCCCTAGCAATTGACGTGTCAAAATGTGTTGTATAGGGTTGCAATGAGAAATCACTGTAGTTTTCCTTGAGAGAATATAATGCCAAAAGCATTGAACGGCTTGAACGGCAGCCAAAGCCAGTTTTTCAACATGTTGATACTTGATTTCAATTGATGTGAGACTTCGACTCAAGTAATAAATAACATGTTCATCGTGTGCATCATCCTCTTGAACAAGAACCATGCCAATGGTATACTCAGAGGCAGCAAGATAAAGAAAATAATCATGACTATAATCAGGAAGAAAGAGAAGCGAAGCTCGCATGAGGGACAACTTCAAAGCCTCAAAAGCATTGTTGGCCACGGTATCCCATACGAACCCGGAATATTTCTTTAGTAGCCGCGTAAAATCACGAGTAATCTCGGCGTAATTAGGGATGAAACGACAAAGAAAGTTTGCTTTCCCCTGCAAACTTTGCAACTGGTGCAGTGTAGAAAGAGGAGGGAGATTAAGAATCGCCTCAACCTTCAGAGGATCTACTCGGATCCCTTGACGTGAAACAATGAAACCTAGAAGATGGTCGGATTCTACACAAAAAACACATTTATGAGGATTTAAATGAATATGATAGAACTGACAATGAACAAAAATGGCTCGGAGATGAGTGGGGTGATCAACGTGGTGCAAAGAATGAGCCGGTAAATCGTCCAAATAGGGTTGAACGATATTCTTTATATTATGAAAAGCATAAGACATAGCACATTGAAACGTCGCGCTAACATTCTTAAGACCAAAGGCAAGTTTCCTATAGGAAAAAGTACACCAAGGAAAAATAAAAGCGGTTTTATGTTGGTCCTCAGGAGCGATGTTAATTTGATTATAGCTGGAGAAACCATCCATGAGAGAAAAGATTTCACTTCCAGCACATTCATCGACAATCTGGTCAATGAAAGGGGTTGGAAAGTTGTCTTTTGGACAGGCTTTTCTAATATCCCTATAATCAACACATACACGAATACTGCCACCTTTCTTATCAATCGGTATAGGGTTAGAAACCCATTCTGTTAGAGCCACGGGATAAATAAAGACGGCTTTGAGAATTTTTTCAACCTTGAGCTTGATAGTCACCGCTTTACGTGGGTGGACTGGATGAAGGTGTTGTCGGACTGGTTTAGCTCCGGGGTATGTCTTTATCTCATGTACAACATTTGCAGGGTCGATACCTAGCATCTCTTCGTAGCTCCAGGTGAAGATGTCACAAAATTCTTTGAACAGAGATGTATAGGTGATGATTTCATCTAGAGAACACAAAGTTGCAATGTGAATTTCAACTATCCCAGGTTTAATGGATATGTCAATGGGAATTGTAGGAGAGATATTATTGAGGTTCCCTTCAGCAAACACATCATGTGTAGATCCAAGAATGGTCGATATGACAACAACGGTCGACGAAGTCGAAATCCGTTGGTAGTTCTCGAGAGTGTGTTGTTCCAAAAAGAGTATGGAACGATGATGCCCATCATCCCAAGGAGTGTCTTCCATGATGGACATGATCATATCGTTAGTGGGAAAGATGACACGGAAAGGATCGGAAGACAAATCATCAAGAGAGGGTGTAGAAGGTGTTGTCGATTGAATGGCGTGATAAGCAGAATCAACCGGTCTTAACGGCATAACGTCGCCGAAATGAGTGTGATCCCTAGGGTCAGGGACTATCCAAGGGTGGGAAGACACAGGAAGTTCATGAGGTACAGTGGAGATCATGTTGATAGAAGCAATGGACGGGTGTGGAACATTGGGTGGTGGTGGAATGGGGAAAGTACCCATTAATGAAGAGTCTTTTAAAAGGCCTACACCGACATTCTCGTAACCCAGCGGGGTTTTAGATATAAATGGCATGTTGCCTGTATGAGTATCGGAATTAAAGAAGGCAAGTTGGTCAACTGTAACAACTTTTCCTTGATGAGGAAAATGTACTACACGGAAAAGTGTTGACACAACAATGTGCATGGAATCTATCCAGCTACGACCAAGTAGAAGATTATAATCAAGGGGAGCATCGAAGACTTCCACTTCAACTTGGACTGTCTTACCTTATAAAGTAACGGGCAGTGAAGGAAGAACACCGTAAGGCTTAAAACCAAATCCATTAAAGGCTTTCAGAGTATTTTGTGATTCATTTAAGGGAGGAGAGACAATGGCTTTCCAACAAGCAAAAGACATTACACATGTAGAGGCACCCTCATTGATAACAGTTCGACAAATGTTCTTGTCAGAGACAACAACTTGTATCTGGAACACAAGATGTGGAGGTAACCTTGGAATATGATCTTCCAAGTCAAATACTATTAAACTCATATCTCTTGGGTCAATTCCACCTATAGATTTCAACAGAGCTCTCCGTTTTGCAGGACAAGACTGAAGGACTTCAAGGGCAGACATCGTTGAAGGTGCTTGGGCCAAATCTTCCACAATGCTGTAGTTCTAGGCTGCACAAGCATGAGGATTGAAAACTGATTTCCTAATGACACCTTTTGGGGGTGGTCATAGAACTATATCAAGGCTCGGTCGTTCGATATGAAGAGGATCATTTGTAGGTGGAGTCGGTGGAAAGGGCGGTACCAAAGTAGGAGGTAAATTGTCAACCTTCTCCTTAGATGAAGTATAATCTTTGGCTCTAGTCGTGAGTGCAATGTTTTTTTTCTTAGAATCACTGGTACACATCAAAACATATGATGTCGTAGAAGTATATGGTTGGTCATGGATGGCCAACTGAGCCTGTTGTTGAGACGGGAAGGGTTGGGACAGGACTACCGGCGTATATGGTTTCGACGTTCCTTTAAGGAACTTAGTAACCTCGTCACGTCGTGGAAAATCGTTCGTGTAGTGATCGTCACCACAGATAAGGCAAGGATATTGGGGTTTGTGCTTATCCCAATATTCAACAAGGGTATTTTTAGGCTGCTCTGTTTGATTATTATTTTTTCCCTCCTTATTCTTGCCTCTCCCTTTCTTTGATTTATTTTTACCAATCGGGGTAGATTGAACGACGTTCACTTCAAAAGTTTTACCGGTGGATGTGGCAAGAGACGGAGCATTTTGAACATTAGAAGAAGCAAACTTAGGGGTTGTATTTGAAACTGAATGTGAATGGGATTGAGTAGTACCAATCACACCATCAGCTGCATGTGAGGTAGCTGAAGTAGTTGAAGTGTTGGAAGTACCAGGACGAGGTAACTCAGGTAATAAATCATAAAGTGTTCCCATTTGCGAATAAACGAGATCAAGATATTGAGCACAACTTATAGCCTTCTCTTCTGTGACAACACCACTCATGGAAATGTCCTTACCAATTTCATTCACAAATGACTTTGTAAACCATTCGGCCAGTAACTGATCGGGGAGTTCAAGTTTGATGAGACGTCGTCTCCTTCGCCACTCATGGATATGGTCAGATATATGAGTGCCTTTAGTCTATTTGAAGGAAGTCAGAATCTCAGTCCCAGTATCATAACGGATTGGTAACTGGTAATGTGTAAGAAAATCCATAGCTAGGGTGTTAAAATCAGAGAAGAAACCTCGTGGCAATTCAATATACCACTTCACAACAAAACCTGTAAGGGTTTGTTGAAAAAGATGTAGATAAATAGAATCATCCATCAACGAGTTGGATGAACACCATAGGTGAAAATTCATAATGTGATTATTCGGGTCCTCTCCCACTTTTCCATCGAATTTAGGAATGTCTGATGGAAGCTTGGCTGGAATAGCAGGCCATTGGGGAGAGTGACGAATGGGATCATTTAGAATCCTAGACAAATTTGGCAAATCCAAAGTAGCAAGAAAAGGTAATTGTTGATTCACCTACAGGTACTTGTGACTTTGGGGTGGAAGCCCTATTGGAAAACTAGTAGGCCTGTATGCAGTCTGCCCATAGTGAGAAGACGTCGGCTGATTCGGTGGTGGCTGAAGAGAATAGTAGTTCAAAGGATTGTAGCCTTGAGTTTGAGTAGGGACCTGAGGTTGAGCATTTTGACCCTGACCCCAAATAGGATTAGGTATACCTAGATATGGTTAGCCTATAGTAGGGACAAGTTGTTGGCCCCCAGTCGTTTGAGGAAGATTTTGCAACATCTGATTCCAATACTGGGCCAAAGAAGGAGGTATATTTTGTCCAAAAGGTGGGGTTGGTCCCCCTATTATAGGTGGAGTTCCAACCGGAAGTTGTGTGCTAATCGTAGGTTGTGTAATAATCGTATTTTGTCCTATAAAAGGAAAAGTAATCGTACCACCTTTTCCACAAATGGGAATCTGCAAGTTTGGTGCAATAGACAGTATAGTGCCACTAGGATTAGGATTGCCAGAAGGAAATTGTGGGAGTGTCGGAATAAAACCGGGAATAGGGTGCCCATGAAAAGAAGAACCACCAGGAGTACCAGAAGGAGTTTGCAGAGGTGTTGGATTCGAAGCATTCAACAAATCATTCAACTCGTGGTAGCCGCGTGGTAGTGTCAGAGTAACATGGGATGTTCGTTGGGTGTTTATAGGAGGAAGACCAGCTGTAGTAAACCCAGTTGGGACAGTTGTAGTAATCGCGAGATGGGCCATCTCAGTAGGGAGAGTAAAGTGATAAGTGGTATTCACCGGTACAGTCTCTGTATCAGAAAACATAGGAGGGTTGATTTCGGAGATGACAGATGAATCAGGACTAAAGAGGGGCCTGCAGACGTCTGCTAACCAAAAATAATCTTGGCCTTCTACACCAAGAAAGGGCCCAACAGGTGATCCATAAGAGGTAACAAATACGTCTCCAGAAGAATTTAATCGCACAAAAGGTCGTTCACCACGGAAAATTTGATAGTCCTCTCTAGTATTAGTGATTCAAAAAGGTTCTAGAGATTCAGTTGATTCCACTTGGGCTGTGGTAATAATTGCAGCTTCACTGTGTTGAGGAGAGTCCTCAGGTGTAGCTGTAGGCAAGGGTTGTGACTCATCCAGATGATCTGGAGATAAACCCTACATTATATGTGAGCGACGTGGGGGAGCTATTGTAAATGAATGACAAGCTCCGCAAAGAAATTCTTATGGCCAACTTCGAGAAACAAACAACACGAACTAGTAATCAAAATCTAGTAAGCAACACCAAGAAAACAAGACCTTCTAAATCGAAGCCACTAGTTGGTGATGAAATCCAATGTCGCAACAACGAGACGATAAGGGGTGGGGATAGAGTGGAAAATTTATGATGATGACCTACTTAACAGACTTACACCCTGGTGCAAGCTCCCACACGCAATCGTGGGTATACCCTCCAAGGAGGCCGAGTGAGTTTGGTCAACGTCAATTCCAGGTACTGTGAAGACTTTCCCCTCCATAGTCACCTTGGGTAAGAACCTAGAGAGATAGGTCACAAAGGTCACCACAAACAACAGTAAATCCTAGGGGAACAGTCGTCAGTCCTATCCACACACAAGGGCAGGGTATCTAGCTCGAAATCAACTCAAAAGGCTTCCACTCATCATTGTGGGTATACCTCCGAGTGACCCCCGTAATATGTGCAATCTCTACACTGATTTCAACAAAGAAGGGTGAGTAACTCTACCAACACTAATGCAACCTGGTGCTTGACCCTTGTGTTAGAAGGTCTTCCTAGGACAATATGTTGCAAATGGAATTTAACACTCCCTAACTCAAGATGCTANNNCAATATGTTGCAAATGGAATTTAACACTCCCTAACTCAAGATGCTATTGTTTATTTTGAGCTTTTGGAGAGTGTATCTCTCTTCCTACTCCAAAGCACTAGCCTAGCTAAATGTTGATGTAAAATATCCCTAGAAAAGAGTTACTAGATAAATTTTATGATTACGCAATGTTTTTAAGAGCTTTTGTTTACTCAAAGGTAACGGAAATAAAAATTATGTTGTATGACTCTGACCCAAACAATGCAAGGATGATAATGAAATATAACACTTTTCGTTCAATGAATCCTATGTATGGGAGAGAGAGAATATTTTTCCAGATCAACCCTATACTATAATGCAAAATTTCCTTTCAAATGCCATCACAAACAATCACTTATCAAATGACAATGCTCTATGTGTCTTTTTCAAATACTTCAACAATCTCTAAAACTTGATTTTTTAATGTTTTCTAAAAGACAAAAAACATTTTTTTGAAAGAAAAGCTTGTTGTTCACTTTCCAAAAAGAAATCTCACTATACCAATGAGAGAGCAGAAAATCAAATCATAAAGAAACAAACAATAACAACCTAATCAATTCTTTCAATGAAAACAAAAATAAAGAGCAAACCAATTACTCTTCTCAATGCAAACGAAAATGTTCTTTCAAACCAATAAGCAAATGATAAAAACCAAGTACTCGACTTTCAACCAATCACTGGTTCTCAACCAATCAAACACACTCAGAATCTGAGGTCAAAGAGAATGATTTTTCCAAGAAGAGTCAAGAAACGAAAGTCAAGACACAAAGGACAAGAAAAACCTTGAAACCCTAAAACTATTCACGCATGCAAATTAAAGCAAGAAATATATCAATCAATGGTCCAAGAAACTCATAAGAGGTAATTCAATTGATTTGGGAAGTTAGAAAGACAAAAAATCAATTTCAAAATTTTGAAAAATCATGCTCGCAGGCAAGCAATATTACACAGTGCGAGAATCTATGATTCTCGCAGGTGACCCTTTAGCAAGGTGTGAGAACATCGCACTGAAACCTATGTGAAGGGTGCAAACCTAACCAATTCTTGCAGGTTGCAATGAAGTGCAGTGTGAGAACTCCTGAACATAACAAAAATTTTGAAAATTTAAGTAAAATTGACAAAGGCTTCTTGACCTAGAAGGTCTATCAGGATATCCCGAAGACTCAGAGACTGATAAGACAGGAGAAAAATGAAACTAGAGAAAATGACCACAGAAAAACACAAAAAGGCCACAAAGAAAAAGGGGTGCTTCCCCAGTTGAGTCACCAATTTTGTTATTGGATAAATATGTAATTGCAGACACAAACCGATCTCCCTAGATCCACCTGGATCTAGAACAAAGCAAGACNNAAACCGATCTCCCTAGATCCACCTGGATCTAGAACAAAGCAAGACAGAATGATACTCTTTCCCTAGATTTTAACTATTGGATATACTAGAAGATATGATCAAAGAACATACATTAGGATCGCTTTCCTTGGTCTTTGTTGCTTCTACTTCACTCCAATGCTCTCATACAGTCAAGATCAAAACAATACAAACCAACCGAAGTGAAGAAAATACAATCTATTCAACAGTCAATCTATGTATA